>BLFK01000484.1:14133-32242 GCA_014634185.1 Astreopora myriophthalma
GGGCTGTATTGTATAGACATAGTAGGGCTTTCTCTTTTCTTAATACAGTGTTGTTGTCAAATCAGAGCCAAATGCCAATAAATCTGCAGTGAATTGTGTCATATGCACAAAGTGAGGGCAGCAGGAGAAAGGGGGATTTTGCCTACTTTTCATCGTATTATCTCACAACATTCAACAGTTTACTGAAGCTAAACACTGTCTATTAAACAGAATTTGGCTGTAATGAGACAAAACAACCACATATCACACAAAAAAGTCATCATTTTTATACATACTGCTTTTCATTGGAAAGAAGGCTTTCATTCTCTCTTCCTCTTTCCATATTTTTTCCTTTTAAATGAATAATTGACATGAAAGATTTTATTCATGTTAATAATTTAATTTAAGAATGACATGCATAACAAACCTAGACAAATATAGATTCTAGTTTTTTTTTAAACCTTTGGGAAAAAATGACTAAGGTATTTTTATTCTTATTTAATTTCTTTCATTCACTCACAGCAAAAGTCTTCGCAAAGAAATTCCCATCCAAACATATCATGATCTTACTGCATCAGAAGAAAAGGCAATTACAAATGATCTTGAGGTAAAATGAGGAACCTAAGCTGTTGGGAATGTCCCACAAATGTTATTTTATGCCTGGCACAAGGCCTAAATAATAAAGTACAGTGAGTTGTGCAATATCAATACCAGATGGAAGATATTTGTACAAATATACAAATATCTTCCATCCTTGCTCAACGCCAAGCCAGATTTGCAGGCCACTGCTATCGAGCCAAAGCCCAGATCATATCCGATGTCATTTGTATGAGGCTTCCACGCACATCTAGACGAAGAAGACCACTCAGCTACATTGACTGTGTAGCAAGGGACATAGGCCAAAATATAAATGACCTCCCTAACCTGATGACTGATAGAAACTCCTGGTGAAGCATTGTTAACTCATTCTCGGATGCGTCCGCATGATTGATTGATTGATTGATTGATCAATACCGGTAATTGAAGGGCTCCAGGCAAAAACGTCATAAGTGACTTTTGCATGATTTCTAGGTCATTTGGCAAAATCGTGGCCAATTTCCACCGAATCAACTGCACTAAAATTATGGGGTGAACATCCCCATGCTTTGTGCCAAAAATTAGGGCAATCCAATGAAAAGAAGCAAAAAAAAACTGTTTTACCTGTATTTTCATATTGTCTTGCTCTTGTACCCCTCGCAATTTTTTTGCGTAATAAAATACCTTGCTCTTTTTTTGCGTTTTTATGGACCTCAACTTCGTCTCGGTCCATAAAAAACAAAAAAAGAACTTGGCCAATATCCAGCCATCTTGACCAAAAAAGCTTGGTCAATAACGCATATTTATTAATTCTACTGATTACACAATTCTCTTGATCTTGTGTAAGTCCTTGAGACATCTGTGTTTGACTGGACCAACTTATCACATGCCACTTTCTTCACTAGCATTTTCATAATGAGAAACATATTGATATCTTGAATAATGACAGCAAGATGGTACTGTACAGATGTAGAAATACAGTTTACTTGCTCAGGTTTTTTTCTTTGTTATCATGTAAATGCAGAAAAGTGGTGTTTAGTTTAATACCGACAAGGAATCCTTGATTATAGACTCAATAAACTAGTTTACTAATGTCTGCTCTTGAATGCAAAGGAATGGATGACAAGCATCAGTGAGGCAGACAAATCCCTGAAGAAGGAAGGCATGGCCAATGCTTTGAGAAATGACGATCTCCCTCCAATAAGATCGGCTGGTAACAATGAAGTGCCAGTATCCAAGGTTAGAATAGTTATGTTGGATGCTACAGAGTGAACCATGAAACCAAGAACTCTTGGAGAATGCTAGCTAACCATGAATCAATGACTATTAATTTTGACTTTTGTGTCTTTATTCTTCGACCAGGAGCAGAAAAACAATATTGACATAAGGGAGAAAAAGCCAGCATTACCACGTGATTTTCACGAGTGGGAAAGGTAAATCTGGAGGCCCATGTTTTCTCTGGTTGACTTGGAGGCCTTGTTAACATCTTAAACCTCAACATGCATAGTGAGCTTAGTCCTTCAACTACATTCCTTTCTGTTAAATTCTTGAACCATCCAAGTATCCATCACTTCAGCACAGGCAACAGAAAGTAGTCTCAATCATCATAACAGTGAGCTTGAAATCTCTTGTTGTGAGAAACATCATAGCTAGTGAGGATCAAAATTCTTTAGTAACAAACCAGTCCAGTTCTGTTTCTTTTCAAGGTTTGATGCAGACAAAGAGATTGAAGCTTTGGACAAACAAGAGGAAGAGGAAAGGAAAAAGAAACAGGAACAAGCCAAACTGATGAACAAGAGTGCCGTTTCTTCAAGTTTGGACTTAAAAGGTTCCGATTGTTGGTATAAAAGCAACAAGCCAGAAACCCTACATCTGCTTTTTGTTACTCCTTCCTTTCCACAGTTTCTCCTTGTTGCTATAAACCCTTCCTTGTTATAACCTACTTCTTATTTGTTAGCACCTCTACCTAATCTTGCATTGATCTTCATTCGTTCTTCAATTCCCTTCCTTGGTTTATCCTTTCACATTGCCTTTTTGTTGCTGTTCATACCTTTTATAGCCTCCCTACCTGCCGTGTCTTTCCCGCGTTTTCCGTAATTATTATAATTCATTTCTAACCCCCTGCATAGTACAGAATAAGACATGGCGATCGGTCACAAAATTTTAAGTTTCCTTTGCTAGTTTGTTAGTTTTTCCTTCATTATCTGATTTGTCTGTGGTGCTGATGCACAGAAGACTGTTTATGGCTGTGTTTCCGACTTTGTAAAAAAGTTATTGGAGTGATAACCATTGTTGTTAAAGGAAATCAAGCCAAGTGCTGGAAATTCATTTACCGTCACATGTTTTGGATGTACTGAATTGGATTTCCAAGGATTACCGGCCTCACTACATATACCCTTGATAGCATCTTTACAAGCACTTCTCCCTGGTTATAGCCTCTTTTTCCCACTGTCCTTCTCATATCCCTTTTGTCGCCCCTCTCATCCTTCAGGTGGCCTCTTTATGTAAACTGTCACGAGTTAGAATGGTGCCAACATGCAGGAAGAGGCAATTCAGGAAGAGGCAATTTCAGCTGGTGGAAAAACCCTACATTCATTTTGCTCCTGGGGCCTTCGCCCAGTAGACCCCCAGTGGGGCGCTGCACCTGTACCCTGCTGGGGGCCTCAGCAGCCCCCACACCCCCAACTTATGGTGGGGGCCTCCATTGCCATCTACTTTCTTTCATTCTACTACTTCACATCTTTTTGACAACCCTGCGGGTCACCCCTCCCTCGCATGCTTTTACCGATTAGGCTGCTCCCCTTCTCATGAGGCTTTTGTTTCTACTTGTTTCTTTGTATGGTTTCTTTGTAATGACCCCTCTTTCTCATAACCTGTTTGTATCCTGCTTTTCCTATGGTGTCCTCTTTGTGATGCCCCCCATTCTCATGGGCTCTTTACTGTTTATCAATGCTTCTTATCCATTTTTATGACCCCTCCCCTGCTCATGGCCCCATCTGTCCCCCCCTTCTCATGCCTTTGTTTCAATCATTCCATTCCTGTGACATCACTGTTTCCTCAATCCTCCTCATAGCCTTGTTTCCCCCCTCCCCTCCTTTCTTCTCATGATCTCATTTCTTTCTGTTTGTATAATTATCTAAACTATATATTATACTGGTATATGCTCTGGTATTGATGAAAAAAACTTGAACGACATTGTGTCCTTCGAGCAAGGATCCCTCAAAATGTGCTTGCCTGAGATTATTTTCCAGGATTGCAAACCAGTGTAGTGTTTTCTCTGGCAGAATCAAATGAACCAAGAAGGTTCTTTTCTGAAGCTAAGTGCGGTCTCCACTGACCAACCCTGGTAGTTCTTTGTTTAGAAACTACACTGTGATTTCCATCTTTCCATGTTGATAACAGGCAAAAGTGAAACTGAAAGGCGTGTCTTGGCCAACAAAGAAAAAGAGAAAGGCAATGAAGCCTTTCAGAGTGGAAACTATTCAGAAGCTTTTACGTACTACTGTCGAAGCATTGATATGGATCCTAATGGAACAGCTGTGTACAATAACAGAGCTCTAACAGGTAGTTTTAAGGCCACATATTCTAATACAATGTTGGGCTCAAACTAATTTACAGAACAGTTGCCTGTCATGTTGTGTGGCCAGGAAAGTTATTGCTTGGTCATGTTTAATTTTTCACCAGTCAAAATATTAAATAAAGTAAAAAAAAAGTAAGACTTTTAAGATAATAGTCTCCTAAGCACAAAGTGAACTTTATATGTTCTGAAAGCTATTGGTGAAGCCTTTTAGAATATACTCAACTCCCAGCAGGGTTAAGCTTAAGCTCCTATGGTGTGACGTTAACTTCTGAGTTCTGATGCTGGGGCGACATGAGCAGTTTAATTTAGCTTATAATAGACTGCCATCCTAATAATTACTGTTTGCATGAAGTTGTTTTGTGATGCAAATTAAAGTGATTTCATTTATTTGTTCCGTTAGAAATAAAGCTTGAAAAATTTCAAGAAGCAGTTGATGACTGTAACAGAGTAATTAGTGCTGAACCAAATAATGTCAAAGGTACAATATCATTACAGGAAAGTTTATTTATTTATTTTTTATTTATTTATTAATATATTTTTCTTTTTTGCATCATATGGGATTCAGTTGCTCAGGTTGTTTGTCATTCAGCGGATTCTGAACAAACTGTGCAAAAGTTGCATTAATTTATTCATATTGCTGCATTTTACATGGTGTCAAGTTCCTATTTTTTCCTATTTTTTTAAGTCATTCCTATTTTCTCCTACTTTTTCAAGAAAACCTCCTATTTTTGAAGTCATTCCTATTTTTTTGGTTATGGTGTTCAAAAACTGGAAAGTTTTAAGACAGTGAGAAGATTTAAAATTTAGTATTCATTTTTAATAGCACTGTTGTTCACTTGGCTGGGCTTCAAGTTTCATATTAATTTTTGAGTGTGTGGAAATCATAAGGGTGTATCAGAGCTTAGATCTTGTGTAAACAACTCGTGAAATATCCTATTTTTTCTCTATTTTTAAAATGCCTAACCCTTTTGGACCCTTAATCCTGCTTGATATCCGATTTTACCCTTTTGCTGTACAGCTTATCTGAGGAGGTCTATAGCTCACAGAAGCCAAGGGCTGAAAGAAAAGGCAACAGAAGACCTCTATAGAGTGCTCTCGATTGAGCCCAACAACAAGAGAGCCAAGGTGCATTTATTTGTTTGGCTATTAGATTTGTGAATGTGGTTCACCACCATGTTTAGAGGCATCCCATGATGATTGTGGATGCCTGGTTCTTTATATGTTAGTGCTCTGTGGGGTTAATTGTAGTATGTCACATTTATGACTGGCACAAAGTTGTGTGAAGTTTCAGCATCAACAATTTTCAAAATCTCACTGGTATCCTGGGATGAAGGAGCTTCCAGTTTCCCAACAAACACAGCACAGGATTACATAAACTGACCCTTGACACTTGGCATATAACCACCAAAATCATTATTTTGTTGGCACTTTATGCAAACGTCATAATGTTAGAAGAAGGCATCAATTCTCTCAGGGAATACTTATTTTGCAGAGCTGGGTCAACAAGTCATTTTGGTAATTGTGAGGTGTTAACACAAATGATGCACCACTGAATCCATTGCAGGGCAAGTTTCAGAAACCTTTCACTATACAGTTTACCAAACCATTGAACATTGAAAACTTAAAGAACAAAGAATACCTGTTATCCAAGGATGAGCTGAAATAACAAATTGGATTTTACTGTTCTTGTGGCAGTGTTGGTAGAGTTATTTCCATGTTAAATAGTAATGTTTGATCTCTTTGACTCTTCATTGGTAGCAACTGCTTGGTGAGATGAAGAAAAATGAAAGGTAATCTATGTACATTTTAGTACGTCATAAGAAATTAATAAGAAGTTTAAAAATTCATGTTACAGCGCATTTCACAAAACTTTTGACAAACAGTTTTTAAAGTTTGTCAGAAATTCCCAAAGTTCACTGCGAACTTGGCAATTTCAAACAAACTTCGGAAACCATTTGTCAATAGTTATGTGAAATGCACTGTAATTGGAGTCACTTTACTGTAATTTTGGTGTGGATTAATTTCCATACTGTTAATTAGGTGACATGTTAATTTCTGCAACCTTAATTTTGATTAGTTATTCTCAAATTCTGGATCTGATCAGAGATCTATGAAATTTACTTAGGGTAAAATATCTTCCCTCTTTGTTTATGTTTCTCAAATTGTTTTATTGTGACTTTTATTTTGAATACACATAGTTTTACTATTGAGTAATTGTATGAGAGATCTTGGGGTAACAGCTTATCCAGACCTCTAACCAGGGTGTCCAATAGGCTGCTATAGGTTTCCTGCCATTCATGTAAATGAGAACTACATCTATACAATTATTACAATCTATTGATTTCGTTCAGATTGAGTTCATTTTTGGCATAGGTGACCTAAAACAATTGTTGCAAAAACTCAGTGCCCATTTGCTCATATTTGGCCACAACTGTGTGGCTTCAATGTGAAAAATAAACAAAATTTAACCAGAAAATCAGTTAGAGTGGTCAGTAACAGGGAGCCTTGAATTTTAACTACTAATGACTTAACATATGTTCATGTTTTTAGTGAAGACAAAGAACCAACTAAGGCTGCAACAACTCAGGACACCGGGAACTCGAGTCACAATTCAGCACAAGATGAAGGGACTCCTATTGATAATCACAATTCTACAGGGCAAACATCCACAACTACGTCTAAGGGCAAGAGATTAAAGATTGTGGATGTCGAGAGTGAAAATGACACTGAAACAAGTGTGAATTTAGGTAGTGCAAGTTGCACTGATAACACGATTGAACCACCTTTGGCACAACAAATAGGATTTAATGATAAAACTAAAGAGAGTGAAAACTTTCATTCTGTTGAGAAGCCTCAAGAGGAAAAACTACCAGAGTTGCCAGGACTAGTAATAAAAGCTCAGGGTGAAGGAACAAAATTATTTAAACTTGGCCGATATGCTGAGGCAGCTGAGAAGTTTACTCAAGGTGTTGATATCCTCCAAAAAGGTAAGCTCAGTACATTGTTTTGCAGTAACTCAAAATTCTCCCATCCGCATTGGCCGACAGGAATGGTCTGTGAGAGCACATGGCATAGAAACGAGGGCCATGGTCTGCAGTATCGCCTTTTGAGCATTTTACGTCTTTTCCTATGGTATACTACGGTGCATGAAAACTGTTGCCAATTTACAGCATTAATATACATTTACATATATATGCATATAGCCAAGCCTAGTTATAAAACCGGTGACACGTGGTTCAACAGGGTTGATCAACAAAGGTTGCAGCTCTTGTTCAGCAAATGTTGAACAGGTTGTCATGCCATGTGGAATGTTGAAGTAGGCCATTCAACATGTAGAACGTCTTTAACGCAGTTAAATAAAAACAGAAACAAGCTATATTCCGTTCAGCAAGTTGCTCCAACATTGTTCAACATTTGTTGAGTGATAATTGTTGCACGATGTTGAACTGTGTGTCAGTATATTTTAAACTTACTGTGCAGCCATGTCGCCGATATGTTTCGCTTTTTTTGCCGTTGCTACCAGACGCTCTCTTTAACGTGCAACTTCGCCTATTCGTTGCCTGCCTTCTCGTTCTCTCTCTCTTTGTCTTGGTTCATCGTTGTCGACACATTCAGTGAATAAATATATTTAAATGGACCTTGCTTGTTGTTGTCTTCAAGACTGTTTTTTATTTTTCGAAAATACAGCTGGCCGTTTTCCCGCCAAAAAAAAAACGCGGGCGGCAGCACAGGCTTAACTTACTTGAGTGTGCCATTGGCATTGGCTGTCCTGTGGTGCTACTTACGGACGGACGGATGGACGGACGGACTGACAGTGACGTCATAAAGAAACCAAAATCGTATTTGCGTATTTGCTCCCCCGTGGGGCTCGCCGCACGGAGCTCCGCTAAATTGTGGGGAAATGTGAAATGAAAGCTAAGATATGACAGACGGACGAGACTAGGCGGCCCGGATTGGTTTTATAATAAAACACGTAAAAACATTAAAAACTTACATGACCGTCGCCTTGCAATACTCTTAAAACATTAGAATCGATCGTTTCCTTCGAATTTTACCTGAAAAGGAAATTAATCAGGGCCGTTTTAAATGGTAGTGATGAGTGACTGTGTATTAGTTTACTTTCGCCTCTTCATCTACTTGTAATATTTTAGCTTTTCGTTGTTCTGTGTCTGTATAGTCTTCGTATAAATGATTATATCGTGATATTTTTAATAGTCTATTGTAGTTTTAACATTGTATATATTGTCACTGAAAAGCGCCATTAGGGGTTTGTCAATAAAGGTATTGTATTGTATTGTTAATCAAATGCCTTGGGAAGTTCTGAAACAGACAATTTGGAATAGCAATAAAGATTTCTATGGGACTTTCCCGAAACTATGGCTTAAGTATTTTTAAAAAATATGAATTGTACAGACATCTTAGCCTTATCAAAACGTTTTCTCTTCACAGATAAATTATTGTACCAGGCTGCTCTGGGTTCCCTGTTGTGCAATAGAGGCTCTTGTCTCATGAAGATTGGAGATTGTGCAGGCTGCGTGGCTGATTGTACATCAGCCCTGAAGCTTTTGCCCGGTGATTTCAGGTCGCTACTAAAAAGAGCACAGGCTTATGAAACATCGGAAAAGTAAGCAGCTGTTACACTTAATGCCAGTGATGAAACATTAGAAGAATAGTTCGAATCGATGCAAGTTCTCGTCTCGCATGGGCTTGCGACGCAAGTATAAAGTAGACTGATTTCGCACCTTTTTGCCCAAAAAGTTGGGCGCCGTTCGTGTACGGTATTTGCTGTGATTTCCACAGTTTTAGAGACTTTTATGGGTCACTGCTTAAACCACAGTTTGATCCAGTTTTCTTTAAAATTGCCATCAACGTGCGTCAGCCAAGTTTTTGCGAAATCTCAAAGCGTTGCTGATCTCTCTATTACTATTGCCATTTCTATCACAATTAAAGTTAAATTTAATTAAAAATTGCTTGTATAGAAAGAGTCTTTCCTCATCAACCTAATCTGTCGCACAATCCCTTAGGGCTGGTTCACACTAGCGACGGAATCGGAAGCGCAAGGAGCGTTACGATCCAGTGTAAATCAAAAAGAGGAATCGGAAGCGGAGTCGGAAGCTCGACGGAATCGGAGTCAGAGGGATCAGAAGAGTTTCTTTTTCTTCCGATTCCGCGTCCGCTTCCGTCGCTTCCGATGCAGTGAGAACAAGGTGAACGGAATCGGAATCGGAAGCGGAATTATCAGCCAATCAAAAAACTCATTACCAGTCCCTTTCTAACTTAGAGCAAAAAAAAAATGGCGGCTCTAGAGGAAAAACTAGCAGAGGCTGTGAGACAGTTCCCCGTTCTTTATGACAAGTCCTGTAGGGACTTCAAAGACAACAAAAAAAGGCCAGCATGGGAGGATGTCGCTAAACACTCGCAATCGCTTTGAAGACCAAAATACAAAACTGGCAACATACCGAAAGTAGAGCTCTCTGTCTGACGCACGAATTTCTCTCACAAGGTTTCCAAATTCGCCTTGATTTTTCCTTTTTAAAAATACTCCACGTACCCACAACCTTCCCCTTCCTTGGTTCCGTTGCAGACGTCTTCTTCGTCGTATGAGAATAAAAAGCAAAAGCAGCAATCTCTCGCCATCTCCCGGGTCCGCCATCTTGAATGTTTACAAATGAAGGCGAGGCTTACGCTGAAAGCGAGGCTTGCGATTCCGCTTCCGTCGTGCCGATTCACACAAGATCAGAACTTTCTTCCGATTCCGACTCCGCTTACGACTCCGCTTCCGTCGCTTCCGTCGCTAGTGTAAACCAGCCCTTACTTTGTTGTGGTAGTGGTTTTGTTGTTTGGAAATTTAGGATACGCTTGTTCACTCGTCTCCTCCTTTTTTCACAGCATCTTTTTTTGTCCACGTGGCGTTTGATTTATAATTTGCGTTGTTCTAATCTGTAATGGTGAATATTATATTATCAGGTATACTAAAGCTTGGTGTGATTATCAAATGGCACTGAGTTTACAGTCCCATCACCAGAAAGCATTACAAGGCAACTTACGGTAATGGTATTAATCTTCAAATATATAGCGGTTTTCAACTGAGTGTCGTAAAACCAAAACGAAAGTAGTTAAAGAGCCAATTACGTTCTGAAGCAAATACAACTAACCACAAATTGAAGTAATTCACGACTTGTTTTTACTGGCCAATCAAAACGCAAAGCAAGAAAACGCAGCCGGGGCTTAGCGCGGGAAAACGAGAGTAACTAAGTCGCAATTGGTTTTAGTTTTGCATCTGATTGGTTGAAAAGCTCGCGCAAGTTTTTTTGTCCAATCACGGAGCAAACCAAAGCCAAAACCAAAGCAACTACGTCATTACTTTCGACGCTCAAATTGAAAACTGCTCTCCTTAAAAATGTATATGTATATGTACTTCATGTATACATGAAGTACATACCTAAAATTGTTTCTTCCGCTGACCAAGATAGTTATTACTACGTAAGCTTATAGGGGACATGCGAGATGCGAGATAGTAAATGCGAGATACGAGCTAGAAAATGCGAGATACGAGATAAAAAATGCAAGATGCCAGATTGAGTAGTTGTGAGAGATAGCTGTGTGAAAATTCATGGAATCCGTCCCAGTTCTGATAATACAAGAGGAAAATTCATTATACATTACCTCTCTTTTTATGTAGCCGCCATTTTGCAATTAGGGAATTTAAGATCGAGCACTACTGTCAAATGACTACAGTTGGACGAGCACGAGAGGTCAGGTTCTTGTCGATGGTGGATTGGGTCGAGTACGAACCCCGTTTGGCGCGAAAGAAAAAAAGATTAAGATTGTAACAAGCCAGCTGCTAGTTGAATGACTGATCGTGTGAAAGATGTAGTTTCTTGACCTTCGTGAAGTGTTAGTTTGCGCTTTTCTGATGGAATCACTGAAGTTTTTAATTCTTTACGAAGAGTACGAGTCCACAAATTTAAATTTTCTTCACCTTTGAAGTCACAAGTTCTAGATTTTTTTACTACGACAAGAAAAGCTGTCAAAACGTACCGTAGTGAAACATGACGGTAAGCACAACACCATCCCATAACTCTTACGCATGCGCAAAAAAGCTCAACCCAGATCCCGCGTACTCGTCCAACCGTAGCCGTTAACCGTAGTCTTCAATCTTAAATTCCATATTAAGTCATGGCGGGGGAGACTGCCTGACAGTGTTTCTCTATACTGCATCTCGCATTTTTCTACCCCGCATCTCTCATCTCACCCTTTTCTATCTCGCATCTCGCGTGTCCCTTATAAGTTTCCGTACATTACTCTGGCCAATCACAATGGAGGCAGGCATAGAAATGAACCAGTCAGAAATTGAACTAACACATGTAGCTAACATACGTGTCAAGCGCAAAACAATGTATGCGAGCACGTCACAGCAGTTGGTGATTGGATGCGAATCAGAGTAGCCCAATATTCATTTTTGGGCCAATCAGTGAGCAAGTAACGCAGAACAAAATCAGTTGCGAAGTACTTTCCATTGAAATTGTATTTATAATCTTTAGACGGCGGTATTCATCTGTTTTAGTAATTGTGGGGGCTGACTTAGCTAAACCATGAAAACGTTCTCTCTCTCTTTAGTGACCTAATGGCCATAGAGGGTAGCAACTGAATAAACCTAACTCGAATGAAGCTATGATCCTCGCAGTTAGGGACGCAATTTTAGCAATTGCGTAGAGAAGCCTGAAAAAAATCAGGACTTCAACTTGGTTTGAACCCGTGACCTCGCGATGCTGGTGCGACACTCTAACCAACTGAGCTATGAAGCCACTAATGTAAGGAGCTGGTCATTTATGGGTTCAAATGTTCAAACGTGATGAAGTTCAATATATGATGCAGTTCAATGTATGATTCATTTCATATATCATTTCATCTGTTCATTCACTCATTCATCACGGGAACATTTGAACCCACAAATGACCAGCTCCCAACATCAGTGGCTTCATAGCTCAGTTGGTTAGAGGGTCGTTTTCAGGCTTCTCTACGCAATTGCTAAAATTGCGTGCATAACTGCGAGGATCGTAGCTTCATTTGATTTCATATCCGCAGTTGAATATGACTCATTTCATATATCATTTCATCCGTTCAAACCTAACTCGGTTGGTTTATTAGGGTCTCCAAACATCTTGAGAATCTCTACGGACAAAACTGGAAAGACCGTGTTTCTCCATCGTCATCATCGGGAATAATAAACAGTCAAGCCTCTACCCTTAATGGTCAATTGACCAACTCCATTGCCCCGCAGCACGATAGTTTACCGCAGCCTACCCACGCAAGTAACACCATTGGCTCTGCAGTCACACCCCTACCATCTCCTCAGGTGGATACAAGCGGAGACACGTCATCCGTTCCCCACCCTTCCCCTGTGACAGATGCTTGCACTGTTGAGTCACAAACTTCTAGCGATAGTATTGTGGATCCAGCTGTGCGGTTTGCACAGTGCAAAGAAGAGGGCAATGCATTGGTTAAACAGGTAAATGTTATATTAGAGTGCTCAATTAATTGGTAGCAGAACATGTTACGAGGAATTCAGTCGAATCTTTTCTGATAGCTATAGGTTGTGCTCATTCCCATAGCGTGTTGAAGTTCTTGTAGAGCCTTGACAATCCTTTATTTTGAGCTCTTCTTGCTATTGACAGAACCGTTATGAAGAGGCTGTGGCATGTTACAGTGAGTGCATTGGCGTCGAACCTGAAAATGTTGCTGTTTACACAAATAGAGCGCTTTGTTATCTACGACTCAACCAGGTATTTATTCAGTTCTTCACCTTTTTCTCGGTGTAATTCACTGAAACCAAAGCGAACATTGCTGGATGACTTCGTAACAGCCCGGGTCATTCTGTATGACAAGATTCACCATTCGATTCTCCTTGTTCTCTCGTGATCAACCACGCGATCATTGTTTACTCCAACTTCACTCATCACTTGTGTAGATGTGGTCATTTGTTTGTTGCAAGTGAGAATAAGTTCGCGTTTGCTTTGGTTTTACATGATTACGGTGACTGACCGCTTTTCGACCAAAGCCAATTGCGACTTGCTTTTGCACAGTTTCCCTAGCTTGGAGTGGGCAGCATTTGGTTACCTTGAATTCTAATTGGTTCATTCAGAAGTCCATAACTGAGAAGTCTCGATCTGGATTGGAATGCCGCCCATCAGTTCACGAACAGCTGCTGCTAGATTTGTGCCATGATTTGCACTTAGCCCGAGCAATCCCTCGTGGGGCTCTTGGTTGCGGACCAATGAGACGCGTTGTGGTTTTCAGGCCCAATTTGATTGGCCATTATCTTGCGGAACCTTTATTCTAAATTTAGATAATACCGTTAACTGATGGGCCTAGGCCAGATGAGACAGATCGAGACTTCTGGGTTATCGACTTCTGGCGCATTGGATTGTATTATCCTGGTGTGATGGGCCAAAGTATTAACTATAGAGTTTGTTTGACGATACTCCGTTAAGTAGTGCTGTATTATACAACAGTTCTATAAATCAAACCAGTTTTGCTCGATAGTGTTAAATGCAAAAGTGAAACCTTAGTAAGTCTAAAAAGGAGGAGTCCCATGCTGTGTTATTGTGTTGGTTTTTGTTTGGTTTCATTGGTTTATACTTCCATTGACATAATCAATATCATCGCTACGTTGGCACACGGGTACAGTTTCCGATGGTGTATTTTTTCGTACCTTTTTAAGTATAACCTGGCAATAGACGACACCACTGAAGCTCTTAGACTTCAACCCAACAATGTAAAAGCACTGTTCAGGAGAGCTCTGGCCAAAAAGGTTGGTTTGTTGGTTAATCAATCATGATTGTGTTTACGTTTGTGTCCACCTGTCTTTGCTTTCTCTCGTTTAATGTAATGACGAAGAATTGTTTCATTGATTTGTTGACCTGCAGCGAGGATTCGAGGCTTAGCTCTGCCATTGTGGTGTTACCTTTAAAAGCAACTTTGCTTGTCGTTTTCTCTTCACCCAGTTGTACAAATGGCTGCCTGCGACACACTGCTGGAGGTACTTCCTCGGTGGACTCCGATCGCATCCAGGGAATGCCATGGAACATTACCCTTATTTGCTTTGTGCTAAAGGAAATGGGTTTAATGGGTGGCTAACTTGTTGGCATGGTGCATAATTTTGATGATTCACAGGCTCTGTCTCAGTATGACTCGGCTGCTCGAGATCTGTTTGAACTACAGAAAATTGAACCAAAGAATGCTGTTGCTAAAAAAGAACTCGATGTCGTTCTGGAGATGTGTCGGAAGGTAAGTGGAGTGAACAGAAGGGACGAGCGATGACATTGGTATCATATTGTAGCCTTCTATCGCAAGTTCTTTGGTACTTTTAAACTGCGGTCACACCAGCGCTAGGGGTGCATTTTTTGGGGGGACTATTCGGGATTAAGGATGGACAGAATGGTCGGTTTACGCGTTTTGGGGGGACTTTTTCGAAATGAACTGAATAGTATTCCGTTCTTTCTGCTCTCGACAGCAGAATGCACTTAATAAACAGAATACGGTTTTCTCGGAATATACAGAATACGCGTTTTGAGGGGATTTTGGGCCCAAATCGTACGCGGCCGCCAAATGTCACTCTTAGTCGTGTCCAGACAATTCCGAGTGTTGGTTCTCAGGTCACCTCTGCAAGAACCATTCTGTTTTCGGAATACGCGGGGTTTTTGTTGTTGTTGTTGTTGTTTATTTTTTGGAAAACCTTATTCCTTTTATTCCGTTAATCCTAAACCGGGGTAGGAAAAGACAGAATAGTCCTAAAAAAAAACTGCACCCTAAGTGTTACTTTTCCGCTCGGCATAACACTTGGATCGTATGCATGGGTACGGCGTGGTTAGGGCACCTGATTTGCATGCCGTTGTCCCGTGTTCAAATCCCGCTCCAATCACTACGTACACCTGTCTTCGTTGGAGCAGCATAACCTCGTCTGTATAGGACCTAACCAATCAGAAAGCCGGATTCTGTACCACGTGACCGAAATGGACCAATCAGCGATGGTACCGAATTGAGTTTCACCTTGCTTTGCATTAATTATCCACGTGGTTGCCTTCTTTCAGGAGTTAGGTTTTGCGATGTTAGTTCAGATTACTTTTCTTTTCCGCACTGAGAGTAACGGATTTTAGTTGGCTGGAATGGTTTTTCGGTTAATCAGGTTTTTTCGAACTCGGAACCCTTTACCCCGGGCCAAACTATTATGAAAGTTTGCCGGCAGAAACTCTTGTGCGTTGTCGGTGTCCCTCCGACACCGGCGCCCCATCATCGAGTTTTCCATGAAAGCTGACGAAATGTTCCTCACTTTGGCTCTTCCACTGGTCTGTGTGATGGTGTTGTTACTTAGTAGGTCATGTCCCGTTTGACCACTGTCTGGTTTTCATTTATGAGTCATAACTCATATTTGAATTCGTGTTCTGTAGGAGCGAAGAGAATCAGCTGAGAAGACCACAAAGAGCAAGAAAAAGAAGAAGAAAGGGGGAAGCAAATTAGAGAAAGAGAAACTGGAGGCTAGTCAGGAAAATGGAGCACCGAAATGGAAGAGGATAACGATTAAAGACGTACAAAATGATGATGAGGTTTGCAAAGTAACAATCCGTAATCCTGACACCGAAGAATTGGGAGGAACGGTGTTAAAACTAAGAAATGAAATCAAAATTCTCCACTGTGCGCTCGCCTTTTACTCAGAACTTGAAAATTGGTCATTTGACGTTTTAGATTGGCAGAGAACGGGAAAGAAATGTACCAAACTTCAAACGCACGTGCAGCGCCATTGTTTTGCTCATTAAAGTCTCTTGTTTAACGCCGTTGTTGTTGACGTTGCCGTCGTAGATCTTAAAGTCCCTAGTGTGTCAAACGGCCGACGCGAAGGGCCAGTACGCAGCTATTACAAGAACCCACGCGATTGGCTCAGAAAACGATAGAAACATTCAAAGAAGCTACAGAATCAATGAACCCTAACTCTAAAACAACAGAGGTGCGTCCTAACCAGAACCAATGAAATTAGGCATTGCAAACAACTGCGTGGTATCTGGGCGCGAAGCGCGTAAAAAATGCAACCGGTTTGAAGAATGATCGTTGCCATGCATTCACGCCAAATTTATCCAATGGTGGCCTCTGCACTGGCCGGCAGCACTTGACAAAGAACATAGGTAACATGCATGATGACGGTGTCAACTCCATGGAAGAGCATAACAGTAGTATAAAAGTTTTCACAAAAGCTGCCCCGCATGAAATGCTTGTAGCTGTAAATTGCTGACTTCGACCGTTTATTAGTATGATACCGGCGTTAAGTCGGAGATCTAGAATACGCCCGAGAATGTGTTAAAACTCAACCAGCAAGTCTAAGAGTGTTTAATGAGTGGATTGTGACAGGGTGGATTTCTATCAAACTTCACATTTATGTTAAATGACAGTGAAGTGTAGCCGTGAGGAAATTTATCCCGGCATGAAATTTGTTGTTCGTTTAATTCATCATATAAAGCAATGATGAACTGACATGTATCATCCGGAAAAGAAAACGAAAATATAACATTTTAATACTTACCGTGACATTTCTATTTAGGCTGAGACTCCCAGGAAAATTCCCACGTTGGCAAAAACGGTTGCTAAGCGCGGGAAACCATTGAAGGTATGCTAAGCGGCGCTGGAAATGCCTGCAAAGTCATGGTCCCATTTTTTTCTTAGGATGATGAACGGCCTCCACAAAAAGAGCTGTTTTCCTCAAACACTAAGCCTCCAAACGAAGTCTTTGTAAACCAGACTGAAGCAACGAAGCCAGTTAAGGTTGTGAAGGTAGGTTTGTTCCAGCTTGTATTCTGTCCTGATTACAGTTTACCTTCTTTGTGCTCCATGAACATTTTGTTTAAATGAGGATGAGCTGTGTCCCACGCAGTGTGCTCGTACGCTCTGTATTCACCTCCAGTCGCCATGTGAAAATCAATAAGTGAAATTATGTTGCCTCCCAAACAGATAAACTGAACTGTCCTTCACTCCACAGAAAACGGCTTATGACTTCTTTCAATCATGGAGCGCTGTGAAGAAGGGTGACACGAAATGTTACGCAGACTTATTGAGACATACGGAAACAACACGACTCCCGAAAGGTAGACCGGCAAAACGTACTTCCGGTCCTCGTTTTCTTCAGTGTTGAATTGATACTGCGGGGGCTGCACGTGAAACACTTCAGTTTGAGTTGCTCGACTTGGTTGGTAGTCGACTAAATTGTCTTCTGTAAAGAATTGTCAGTTCTTCGTTATAAGGCACGGAGTGAGCCCCGGCCGTGCTGTTTCTTTTTTTTTTTGTTTGTTTGTTTGTTTGTTTTTGTTTTTTGTTCCCACCCCCAGGGCTTGAAATAATTTCTCGGCTGGAGCCGGTCAAGTTGTCCGGTCAAATCTGCTTTTGCTCGGACATACCCGATTTTGTCCGGACAAATGTGCATTACGTCATAACTCTTAAAAGAGTGCTTCTTCCCCCTTAGCATTATACGTAAATATGAAGCAAAAAAAAAAAATTGAGTCACTTGAAAATAAATAGAATGTTCAGTTAATCTCGGGATTCCTAGCTTAAGTGACTCACGCAGGAATTAACAAGCGGTCGTATAAATGCAAACTTCGTTGTTTAATGTTTTTAATTTCACCTTAATAAAGGCCTTAAGTTTTAAGATACACGTTTGAATTTTTATTAGAGAGTAGCCTGGACCTTTAAGTGGTGTCTGTTTCGCTTCTCAGATTAGTTCGCAACGTTAGTTTGCAGCAAATTCCATGCGGACTATAAGAATTATTAGCATACACACCGATTGACACGCTATGCCGGTAATTTCGATTCTTGACTGATGGATGACAAAGCGGAAAGTTGCAACTACCGGAAATTTTACTGTAGTCAACGTGGTCTGGTCGTATCTTTCTTTTCCTTTTTTTTTTCTTTTCTTTTTTTTTTTCCTTTCAC
>BLFK01000484.1:46089-48589 GCA_014634185.1 Astreopora myriophthalma
TTTTTTTTTCGGAGATTGAATTGACATTTTTCGGTCGCATATTTTGAATATCAGCTGCAGAAAATCATATTTCACTGTATTTTGTTGTATATTTTAACAAGTTTTGTTTCTTTCGAGTAAAGTTGAAGCGATCCTATACGCCGGGTAATTCAAAATTAGAACTGAAGGATTTAAGTGAGCAGAACTTTCCCTTAATTTGGTATATATTGTGCCTCATAATGTGAGGCTGTTGAAAATAATAACGTATATTGAGTCCTGCTTTCTCTTTTAGCCACGTGGCATCAGTCATTACCGATACTTAAAGACCCGTCACATTCTGCCTTTTGTTCAAAGGCGTTTTATATTCATAGCGTTTCGCGTGCCGCGGGTCTTTTAAATAATACTTTTACTGCTTCCTAAATTGGCGGCTTCTTAAGAAAGTCGACTGCCATTACCAAGCTTCCATAAGAAGTTCTTCTTGTATTCCCTTTGTAATTAACAGGTATTGTCACGATATTTTAGAATCCCTTTAAAAAGCTATGACAAGATGGTTCCGCATCAATAGAAAGACAACAATGATATTCTTTTGTTAATTAAGTTCACTGCACGGAAATTATTACTGTCTTGTTTTCATTTTTTTTACGGATGACAAGGGGTGGGGATGCTGGGATTGATGACGTATTGGTAACTAGGTCTCGAAGAAATTGTAGAAAAAGATAGAAAAAGAGGACGAGTAGTCCAATTTTTCTTGATTTTAAGATTTGCCGGAAGCAGCCGACTTTGTTTTGTTTTCGTTTTGCTACTCAGTATCTATCACTCAATAGACAGCGAGTGGCGAGCCAATCAGATTACAGGATACGTGGTATTTCTATTAAGGAGTATTAGCACGTGGTCCTTTGATCATATTTTTGCAAATCCCTGTGCGGCCTACAGAGAAGGATTTTCTAGGCCTTTTTCCTACATAAAAGGCAGATAGAAATGCAAGCAGTTTTGGGGGGTTGCACTGAAATTGCTCTTTAAACTTCTCGCTTGAGCCACGCTCCCCGGAGTTCACCATGCCCTCCGGAGAGGTCTCGGTACAAGCTGAGTTGGGAAATCACAAGTACGAAAAGAAAGAAATACTGCCTTGTACTCCGGAGGTCGAAAGTGAGCAAATAGAAGAAAGCCTTTCTTCTATTAAAAAGTTAAAAAGTTACGGACTACAGATAAATTTGATAGCTTGTCTTGTTGAACGTGAAGTGACGTCACAATTCGGCTTGGGCCGACTCCCGAAGCATTCTGTCAACTTCAAACGGCGTGGCTCTCGCGGACAATTAAAACGAATACTTCCAGACAAAAACGAATTGTTTGGACACCTATCTAACTTCCATGTAGAAACTAAAAAGAACCTGTACCCTGCATAGGCACTTAACTTGCTGTCTCGTCAGACAACTCAACTTCTGTCCCCGAGTTTCGCTTGTAAAATGAATGAAATATTGTAAATGGGCTTTCCATTGGCTCTGAAGCTCTGAGACATGTTGACACTCTGAAAGGAGACGCAAACCCAATTCGATTCTTTTTGCCTAATCGAGTGATATGGATTTGCGTTTTAGCTTACGAAAACGCCGTTGCAAAACTCTTTGACAGGCGAAAGTCAACCAGCAAAATGTGAGTAATGCTGATCCTCTATTTCTGATGAAATGGAAAATTAACTTAAACGACGATTGAAAATAGCAAATAAATATAATATGTGCATATATTTTAAAGTAACTCATGAACATATGTGCAGACTAAAATATCAGGTTAAAGTTTGCCGCGGACTGTGAAAGACAATGGACTTTTTGAGTACGTTATCGCCATGTCTGAATAAACTATCAGTTCTTTCTAATATTCCGACTGAGACAATCCTTACCAACCCCTTACTGCTGAGCCAAATTTTCAGTCAAGATAATATCCAGCAAAAGTCTTAACACTCTCATTTTAAATCTTGAAAGAGACAAAGTTAATTGAATACCAGTGCTAGTGTACATAAAGGTCTCAGTCTCTTTGCATTTGGTACTGGTTTGAGGGATACTGCCGGAGTTTCCATTTGCCCGGGCTGCTGGCGCAAAACACAATTTTGTAGCGTTGCAGATATGTCTTCTCACATTGCAACCAATGATAACCTTTTTTTTTCCTACCAATGAAAATGCGTCGTGATTATGTCTTCATTGATCACTATACCAAGGGAAGGGATGTGGCCCACCCTAACCCTAGGCCAGGATAGATCGCAATATGTGATTGGCCCATCATATCACATTACGTCAGAGGACATGTCTGCAACAGAGGACATAAGTGCAATGGTACAGTCATTGTCCTACATTTTAGTGAACTGAGGCCCGTTGCTTAAAAGTCCCGAAACTTTTCGGGCCTATTTCGGGTGACATAAATCCCTCTGTGTCTTCGAAAAGGAAACGTTTCAAGGCGTGACACTTTGCAAATATTTTGCTTTTTCTGGTCTTGAAAACATGTTACTAGTAAAAGACCAGCTTTCCAGAATAAG
>BLFK01000484.1:51089-61089 GCA_014634185.1 Astreopora myriophthalma
GAAGAAATTGAAGGATAATTACAAAACGATTTTGAAATTTCTTTTTCCATAGTTGATTGTTATTACTACACGCGCGTTTGTCAGTTCACGTTAATGATTGATCATTTCGAATAAACGATTGTATGAAGGAGCAATCGATTGTGCGTCTCTATGCAAATTGCATTATTGTATGTTTCTAATACGCCATTGATTGTCATACTATGCAATTGATTTTAACCATTGCGCAAGATTGAAAGTATATTTGTTATCTTTGATTGTCCAAAGGTGCAATTGTTCATCCGTTGATGCTATTGAATGTTAATACATATGCAAAGTTCGTTCGCGTTAATGAAGTTCACGGAAGTGGTAATGAACGTATATTTGCCGTATAGTTTCAACCGTTGACGTAAATGAATGTATATTTTGCGTAAATGAACAGGAAAAGGTGTATTTTGTCTCAGTGCAAATTAGCCTACCAAGCCTCGTCAGCACCAGCTAAATTGAAAATTATTTTTCGCTAAAAACGAGTATAGGTGTAATTTATGTGACCACAAAGGAATAATAAATCGGGCGCATTTTTGAATAAGGAGATAGCCCGGGTTTACCAACAAAATTTCACAGGTAAGGTTACCCTACCACCCGGGACAACCTCGTGTGCTTGGTAATCGCGAACATCGCAAACTCAAAGGGAAAGCACTAAACGTTTCTCTCGGGTAGGCGTGTTTTCCCTAGCAGAAAGTGTATAAGGCAGCTAGGGTCACCTTGGCGCTACGGTAACCGCTCAGCTAAGGTTACCCTGGTGCTGGGGTGATCCTAGCTGCCTTGAAAATACGTCGATGAAGAAAAAGACGAAATTTGCACGTGTTAGGGAAAACCTCCTGCGAGGGTAACACTACCTGCTCGCAGGTACCAAGGAGGGCCGAGAGGGATAACACAGAAACTGGCCTTTGAAACAGGGAGCGTTTAGTATGGCGGAATACTGTAACAGCTTTACTGTTTTCCCGCTAGTCGGCTTAGAGTTAGCTGGGTACGTCAGTTGTTTCTGTTGTTTGTGCCATCAGTATTCTATGAGAGACTTGATTAACGAATGACAATATCATCGTCATTCTCACCTAATGTTCCCGATAGTGCTTTTAACACAAATTTGATATTCTCCTATTGGTGCGATTGGTCGGCCACTCCTATAGTTTGAATTAACTAGAATCCTTTCTGACATAGAACTATGCTATTTGCTCGATGGGATAAACCCCCCCAACAGGTCAAGCTTTTTTGCTTGAGTTTAATCATTTAAACACTACATGTAATGTTTGCATGACCCTCTAAGCTTTAAGACTACCGCCACGAAAAAAATGGTCAACCGCGATTTAACAAGAAAGACATCCCTTATGAGGACCCTTAACTCAGAGAAGAAAGCTGCAGTGCCAGTCAGTCCGTCAGCCAGCCAGTCCGTCAGTGAGCCAATTTAGCTTCTATTATAGGGAAGGTCTACGATTCCAAACATGGGATACTGCAATACTCCATTTCCAGGACTGGCCCAAATGCAGAACGACAGAGTTGAGGGCGCTAATTATGACATTTTAAAACACTAATTCAAAGTAAAGATGGGCGAATTTGGGTGGAAATTGAGTGGGTATTATATTAATAAGTGTTGTGCCTGACATGAAAATGTCTTACTCGTAAGGGTCTGCTATATGCATAGAGGATATTACACGGTGGCAAGAAGATATGAATTTTATAGTGCAAAGAGTAAAAAATTGTTTTCCCCACGACTGACAAGTTCAGAGATCATTTTGTCAGGGAGAAAATTTCTAGCTGGTTTCCCTCCCAATACCATCATGTTTTTAAAGATTTATAGGTCTTCAATGCCAAAATAAATAACAGAAAATATAAATAGGCACAGAACAAAACAGAAACGTAAATACAGGACACAAAAGGTTGAAAACGGGACGCGGAGCACCCTACGATGCACCTCTCGCTTCTAAAGAAATAAAACATGCAGAAATAACGACTAACTATTAACTAACAGCCAAAAGAAGAAAATCGACGTTGGCAACATTAGTCACCAGTCTCTAATTTTTGGAAAGGCCTATGGAAACCAAAGCGACGATATAAGTTCCACGAGCAAGGCTTCTGGCAGTCGATCTCTTGGATTATCCGGCAGATCCCAATACGTTCTCCAGTGGTTTTCTAAAGAAATCTTTAAAAGCGTTTATACTTTAATTTATACTAGCTTTAGCTGATTTACATATGCAGTTCCAAAGTTGAACTGTGCGATTGAAGAAAGAAGACTGAAAAGAAGTAGTTTTAAAGAGAGAGTTTGTAAATACTTAATACCAGCTGGCTGGGGTCTTCGAGGGTGACAGTGACTTACAGCCCTTTTCAGTGTTACGTGCACAGCGACCATCTTTCGACGTTCATGTTCAACATGCTTGGTAACCAGGCTAAGTAACTTTTGGTCACCAGGCGTGTCGAAAGATGACGTCGCAAGATGGACGTCGAAAGATGGTCGCTGTGCACGTAACACTGAAAAAGGCTGTAAAAGGTAAACTGCAAAATTACTTACGTCAATATCTATATGGTTATATAGCGCTTTGTAGGATGAAAACCAAGCCTTTCACTGCGTGGTCACAGCCCGCTGGCAAGGCAAGTAATAGATTTAAGGTGGCTGAACCTGAACACAGTTTTTTCGCGTTTAGTGGTATTTTTTAAGGCCGGCGCCCGTGGACTTTGAAAAACAAAACAGAGGCGGCGACGGCAAAACACTTTTTCTCTTGCTCGCGATGGTTCCGCAAATGTGGTGTAAATTCGCTTCCATTACGTAAATCAAGGCATAAAAAATCATGCGTACGAAATGCTGCGCATGCACATTGCTTCAAACATTTGTGACGGCTGACGGTTATTCCCTGTTTTTCCCAATTTCTCGCGAACCGGTCATTAGATTTCAAAGAAATTTCGAATAAGAATACTCGAGACTACAAATAAATGATCTGTCAAAAAAAAAAATTTGAAATATAACAGAAAAAACCACAAAACAAATTATGAAAAGTTCGTCTGTTAAAGTTCAACCATAACAGCTGTTACTTACTACATATTTTATGTTTTTTAAGTAAGAAAATGCTGCAAAAAAACTAACGAGTGAATTTTGCATAAATGAGAAAAAAAGTATCCTTTAGCCCTTGTTTTAATCTAGATGCGTTACCATGGCAAAAGCCAACAGAGCACCCAAACCGTCAAAAATATCAGTAAACTTTTGTGGTAGCGCTTGTTTGTGACCACGTTTGAACTTTCATGTAAAAACAGCCTAAATATTGCAGTAGAGGAAGTATAAGACTCCTTGAAAACTCTATTCAACCACCTTAACTGAGACATTTGAGAAGTTGTACTTACATACTGAATTTCAATTCAACCGATTTTGAACCAGTTCAAAATTTTGCTCCTTTAATAAGACCTTCGTAATTCCCCCTTTGAGATGCCAGGGTTGTTTTTTCCCATAAAATTGTGGATATCGCCAACGGGAAAGTAAAACAGTCACACTTCTTATTTCTCTGTTTTTGGCTTTCCTCGGGTGACCACACCACCGGAAGAAATACTTGAGGGGAAAGTTCGACTGAATTGCTTTAGTAGCCTTTACTTGATGACTCACTTGGTGACAGGCGCTGTCGTCTGTATCCCGGGGAGCGTAATGTCTTTAAATCCTGTTCAAGTTTGTGTTTTCATTGATTATAACCGTTGAATTGTCTTGATGCCATAAACAATGATTGGCCCTCACCACACTATTCCAATTAAGCGACCGATGAAGATAAAGCTAGCGGGTTAATACGTGCTTTCGGATTTCCTGGGAATTCAGAGAAACATCTCATAAGTTCATCGACCTTGTAAATTCTTTTTAGTAACTATTGAACATTGTTACGTATGCAAATAAGTTATTTAATTTACTAGTTGATTTTAACGTCCATTCTGATATTTATTATCGTCACGTGACAAAAAGACCCCAAGGGGCGACTGAAGCTGACATTCTAGAACCAGGCCCTCTTCGGTCTTTGCTGTCTTATCTGTGTTTTTAAGTAGAAGTGAGTATTCTAATAAGAATTGCCTATTAAAAATAGAAAACCCGAGTGACTTCGTAATTTCTATAGCCCTTTTCCCGTCATCAAACTTAACCAGAGTATAAAATGAAAAGAATGTTCCTCGAAATATAATTTCAATTAGCTTTACGAATGGAAAACTTAACCATTTCAAAAAGGAGTAAATTTGGTTTCAGCTAAGTTTGTTCGACGATGTACCTGGTGCATAGAGTTAGCAGAAAAGACCAGCAGAGTTAAAAATGTAATTGTTTTTTAGAAACAAACTTTTTATCTTAGCTAATATATTCATTTTGTTCCATTTTAACAAGATTTTATTTGACTAATCTGGGAAAAGGGAAACAATGGCAATTCTTGATTGCTAAAACATGCTGCTTTTTGCATTTTCACGGATGGCCTAGTTATTTGTCATAACATGCCAACTTGAATTTTCGCCACTTTTTTGTTTTTTTTGCACGATAAGCTTTAGAAAACCCGATCAATGTTGCTTGTTTCCTCTTGCTCGGAGTCGGAGTTTGTCTTCAAGATCTGGCACATTTGATTGACTATTTATGTAAACTAGGGAGCTGTGGTAATAAAATGGGTTCTTGAGATAACGGAGTGGCAAAAAGCACAATGAAATCTGTTTATTTAGTTTATGTATCTCATTATCAATGCAGATACGTGCCTCTTTTCTCGACGTCAGATTTTTTTTTTAAATTCTAAAAAGCGTCCATTTTAGTTCAAAATTCTGGCCAGTTTAAAAGGGCTAATGTACGTTCACATCCTGAAGTGTGCCGAGTGCACGACGTCCTTCCGAGAGGGCCTCGCATGTTTTGCTTGAATAAATCCCAAATATCGCAGCTCGATTCACCTGTAAAGGTGTTACATTCATCCTTCCCCTTATATAGCCTTATCTTTCGATTACATGTGGCCCATTGTTTCCGTGTAGTTTTCTACATAATCGCCAGATGGCAGCAATGAAAATTGGCTACTCATAAACCACAACAATCCGGAGATCTCGCCGACACAAACACCGAGCTCCTTGAAGATCTCCCCAGTGTGGACCGAGGGTGTGTATCTGGGGTCTGTTCTCGTGGATTTGATTCTTTCTCGTATTTAGAGCATTCATTTCCAAGCCTTTGATACACACAATACCTCACCAGGCTCGAATCATTAATATGATAAAGCACACATGAGGTTGACAAGTCTACGGCTTATGTGTTCAGAAGGGCATGAGGGCTGAATGAAACAAGCTGACAACAATCGTTGCTCCCACAATGAGCTCAACGTGTAAAAAACGAAGAATCATTTGTGGTTTGCCAAGAGCCGCTAATTAGAGACTTAGATCTAAGACTATTCACTGGAGCTAGTTGTTCGGTCGTATTATTGTGTGATTTTTGTGTGATCAATTACACCAGGTGGAGGCCTCACAAACGTTACTGAGGTGGCCTCCTGGCGCAAAACGCACCTTTGTCCGCCCCTAAAAGCCTCCTTTTGAGAAGTATTGTCTGCCATCCGCTGGTAAACGTCACGGCAAAGTCGTTTCTTCACTTGATTCGAAGACCGCAAGGCTCTGTCTTTTACCGAGGCAAGAGTAGAAGCAAAAAGATTTGCGCATGCGCATAAATTACAAGAAACAGACCCGAAAGTGAATGCATTTTAACTTTTGGTAGGAGAAGGTTTCCCAGATTTGCTGAATTGCATACAGAACGCACCATGCGCTGCTCAAAGGCGCTTATCCCGAGACATCGACAACGCTAAGGAGTCAGTTCTACATTATCTCTTCGAAACATGCAAATTATACCAGATAAGGCTTATTTTACGAAAACAGACGATATAAGAACTCTATTCTAAAGCACACCACTTCTGATTAGCGTCACGAATGTGGTCATTTTTGAGAGAGAACAAGTCGAAGAAACATGTTTTAAACATGACAGTGGACGACGTCCTCTTTATAGCACGCCACAGAGGGGTGAAATTGGTTAATTTCGGGCTTTCTGGCTCGGCTTTTTGAGAGAGCTATATTTTCAAAAGACCCAATACAGCTTTGTTATCGCGTGTGTAAAAGTTAATGAGTTAAGTGCACGTGGGTTTTTACAAGAATTTGCATCGTGTTTGTCATCACCGTCAGCGATTTAGTTGTCTCTAAAGTCCAAAACTGAAGGACGTGAATTTATTACACATTTTTCTCCGAAGGCGTGCCAGATAAGTACAGCTTTTGTTTATATTCATCCTTTAAACCACGTGTGCTAAGGTCATCTCATAAACTAACCTAACGTCTTGCCCTAAACACCGTAAAGCGTCGAAATCTGCAGCCACAGAGACGCCTTGAAAACTGCAAGTCTACAATTACCTCAGTCTGCTCTGCCAAGTCTCAACAGGTAGGCGGGTTTTTAAATTGTTTCACTCTTAAACGCTTGTTCGAGATATTTTTAACAGGTAAACGGACGAACTTTAATTACAGCAGGTACTAGCTCATTGATTTACAGTTAACATGATAAGCCTTTTGCACGTTTTTCCGAGTTGATGGCATTTCGACTCGAAAATGATAAAATTGTGGTTGTTTTTTTTAGTCATGGATATTCTTCATGACTTGTTGATGTCTTACCGTTGTTTATTTTTCACAAGTGTCTGTCATGATTTTTCTCGCAGATCTCTGAAGTGTAATTCTGGCATGAATTCCCAGGAAACGACGAGAAATCATCTGCCATCTCAAACTCAGGCAAAAAAGTTAAATTCAGCCACTAAGAACTATGACAAGCAAGTAGAATCTAAGAAAACAAGCGCTAGATCGTTGAACTTGGGAATGGAACAGTCGAGGTCCAAAGTGTTCACTCATGCTGGAGAAAGTGTTACGAAAGATCAAAAATGGGCAAAAAACGCAAACGAGTGGAAATCCTCGACAAGCTCTCGCCCAGTGGGCGTCAGAACCACGCGGCAAATCAGGCGTAACGAACGGGAACGCGGAAGAAAGGCCCGTCTCAACGCGGCGTTTCAAGTTTTACGCTCTGTGGTTCCAAGCAGCGTGAATACGTCCGGATCTGTCAGTGAACGAAAGATGACGCAAGTTGAGATTCTTCGGTTGGCAAAAAACTATATTTCTAATTTGACTGAACTTCTCAAGCAAGATAACACGTACGCTCTTCGATCTTTCAATGTCTAAAAATCGTTTAATACCATCAACTTGTACGGGAAGTCTCTACAACGATAAAGTCTCGGCTTTTTCGTGTGGGAACGAAAGGCCAGGTATTCGGGATTAGAAATTGTAACAAATCGTGGAAAATGAGAACTAGAAATTTAAGGAATAGAGAGGGAGTTAAGTTTACGCTTACATGCCACTAATTAGCATTTCGTTTACACCTTTGTTGTAACGTTTGTAAAAAAGGGACAATGATAGAATATCATCAAAAGTGATTTCTTAAAAAACGAATCACTTGTGATCATGATTCGAATTTTGAGTAGGTTTTTCGCGTGAAATCGCGCATTGATTCAGAAAACGTTTTTCAATGTGCTCATCAAAATGTTACAAGTCAACGCAAAGCGGTTGGGAATGTTCGCAGAGAGCACTGTTTTGAACTGTCAATTGAAGGTAAACATTAATCAACAAAATAAGATAACTAACAATAGCGTTATAGAAATTCATTCAACTATTTACTGTGGTCAGGCTTTGTCACATCCAAATTTAACTTTCGAAACTTAAAACAAGAGATCTGAGCACACCTCATAAGGTGATGTGAGACTGGTTAGTGTTTAATTTTAGTTCAGTTTGAAGCATGGGTTTGCTCTAAAATATAGCTTGTAAATAAATCAATAAATACGCTGCATTGTAAATATAAAGTTGTTTGTCAAGCTTATATTAACTGAGACTAAATTTTAGCCAAATTGAACTTTAGCCTTGCATTTGGCACATTCTTCTTTTTCGAATTTACTAAAAACACTGCTATGAAATTCAAATTGTGTAACATCTCTCTCCCACGATCAGCTCTCAAGTCCTTCACCACAGTTTGACACTTGATGTTGCAACTTTGCGTTCTTTCTCGTGTGGCAAATGTCTTATATGGTCTGTGACCATTCAAGCAAAACTATGAAGTTTTTCAATTCCGTTCACAGTTATTTTAACTTTGCCAATTCATAGTTCATGAAATTCCAGAGAGACTATTCACACAGGTTCTTGAAAAGTCAGTCCTCCTCCCTACGAACCACTCTTCACTTTCGTTACAACAAAACTAAAATGTACAAGGCCATTTAGAGTCCTGTCCATTCAAAACTGTTTAAAACTTACGCGCTATTAAGTTAACTTTAAAGCCACTCATTCATCGTTTCTTGTTTTATTAGCATATATTGAACTTTCGTTTATAAGAAACGAAAAATTATTGAAGCGTCTGAAAACGTTGGCTGCGTCAATTTTGTATAGTACACGGGGAGATTTGTTGAAATGTCCCCGAAGAGTTAAGTTTATGACTGAAGTGCGCCTTAATTTATTTTTGACAGAGTATCGCCAGCGGGGTATTTAATTTAGCAGTTAGGTGAGGTTAAAACAAAAACATGCCAATTGGATAATGACTAGTGTGGTCTCCGGCGTTATCGATACTTTTTAGAACACCAAAAAACAAGTGTTTGAAATCGGATGCTATTCTTTTCACTATCCATGTAACCGTGCTGTTTCCTAAGGAAAAAAAAAACAAAACAATGGTGTATGTTTCAACTGAAATGTGGCTTTCAAGGCTTTGCAATTTTCGTTCAACACAACGACGGATGAATTAAGATTATGACTATTTTATTTCGTTTTCCGTTAGATGCAGTCCTTCCAGCTACCAATAGCCCTTTCAGTTAACTTTCAGCCTTTAACTTTCGCCTTTCTTTATCGCGTTTTCTTTAGATTCAGAAACTGGCAGATAGCCGGACTTTGAGACCGGTTTTGAAAGTTTAAAAACGGCTAAAAGTTTAAACTTTGCTACTCCGTCGTTTAGGAGTAAGACGCTATGTTTTGAACATTATAAACTTAATTGGCAAGTAGACGATTTCGAAGATGGCGTATCGAGCAACGCTTAGCATTAGCGATTAGGCTTCTGTCGATTGTGCTAGCATAATTTTGACCATAATTTGGCAAAACGAGGATAGTTTTTAGCTTTTTTCAAAGAAAGGCCCTACTAGCATAATCTGCTTTTTTTTACTTCCACGATGTGAAAAATTTTCGTAATTTTGTAGTGAATATACTTCTCTTTACTGAATTATGTTTCTGGAATGTTCGTTGCTAATACAAATAATGGAGGCCTATGGTGGATTTTATGTCCCCTACGCAATGTGGTGGTCGTCGTCATGTTTCTTGGTTTTAGGCCCTACTCGTACGACTCGGTAGCGAGCTGACTGAGACCTAAGATAAGATGGCGTCCTCCTCGTCAAACGCTTATAGTCGTACAAAGAGGCTCAGTCTCTCGGGAGCATGTATTGAAATCGACTAAAGGAAAATATAGCCAAAGAGGTACATTAGATCCACAAAACATTAGTCTTAACGATCGTATCAAACAATTTCCCGAGAAAGTTTGTGTCTTCGAAACGGTAAACTGTTTTGCGACGCTTCCAAGGAGCCTTTATCATGCTTTATTGGAAAAACTGACCTTTTTTTTTGGATGTTTAGGAGTCTCGTTATTGGAACATTAGTTCTGTGAGATCTCTCCTGCCAAATTGTCTTTGGCGAAGTTTATAAATAAATAAAAAGATGAGCAGTATGTGTATCAATTCTGAGGACAAATACAGGAGAAACGTGTAACGACACATTCTTTGATAATTAGTTTATAGAAAGAAATTAAGTAGCATAATTTTGATACGAGGAGCATAATTTAGAGAAACGATCATAATTCGGGGATAAATTCCAGACATTTTGAGCAGTGCTAGGAGCATTATATGCCATTTTTGTGTGTGTGACCTGTGTGATGCAGGTTATGTCGGGTACACAA
>BLFK01000484.1:66302-109449 GCA_014634185.1 Astreopora myriophthalma
CCCCCCCCCCCCCCCCCCAACCGCCCTCCCTCTCTCCCATGGCAAGTCCACAGAGTGGCAATTTGTCGGAATCCAGATCGAAATGGAATTTGAAAATGGAGGATTTTCAGAAGGGGGGAACCAGATTACAACCTCAATACCCTCAACAGACAATATTAATTTTGTATATGATGCAGAGTCTGTGACTCAACCCTGGGTCACACTGGTGTGAAGTGAGTAAATATTTCTTACCACCAAACCATCCCACACTGCTCCCCTAGTTTTGTCAATTTTTGTCCCAATGCAGCCAGCTGAATGATTATAATCCAATGCCTGTCACAGGTCATACGGTTAGTCATAAACGACAGCAATCCAATTAAAATAGACCAGTCTTTTTTTTCCATTCTCTGTTCCTTGATTATCCTCACTTGTTGCATATGACCTATTACAGTTCCCTGAGTGAAGAACCCTGGCACTATTTTACATTGCTGGAAATTTGGCTGCAATCACATGTATCAGTAACAGCACTAATATCATGGGTGACAAATTACTCCTTAATTTTGGCGCGAAATTTCAGCGTTAATTTATAATTTCACATGTGAAATTACAATGTTGCCATGTCAGATTTTCCTACGGTGCCAAAATGGCACCTTGTGAGCGTAATTTGTCACTCATAATATTAATCAGTAATCAAATGGTATACTCGTGAAATTAGAGAATAATTTCACTTGCGTTTTGTCCAAAATCAAATAATTTTCCTCGCCTACAGGCTTGGGAAATTATTTGATTTTGGACAAAACGCGCGTGAAATTATTCCCTAATTTCACTCATCACCATTTGATTACCCATATCAATTAACTTTCATGCTAACTTCTTTTGCGATAGTTGCTTTGGGAACTGTCAGCTTCATTTCCCGTGGTATGACAGGTTCACATGAGGTGGGTCTGTCCTTGACTGGGGGCCCATTTCTTGAACCAGCTCGAAGAAAAGTAGCAGAATTTGATCTCAGTGGTGGTGGGGGAGCCTGTTGTTATGCAGCAAAATAGAAACAAAGAGAAATATTGTAATTTGATTTAACCTTATTTTTTTTATAAGTATCTTGTACCATTTACTGGTAGGAAAAACTTGGCCTCCCTTTTCTATGATGCCAAGGCACTGCAGATTTTTGCAGTGTAGCATCTCAAACTATCAAAATTAATTTAATAGCTCAGAGGCATACAGTATATCAAAGACAGAGCACATGAATGGTCTCTGTGTAACAAAGTTCTTAAAGCATACCGCACCATTACTATAACACGGATCATTGTTTTACATTATCAGTTTTATTTGATTGGGGAGGAAGATGTTAATGCTACACGAACCAATAAAAGCTTCAAATCTTTCACTGACCTCAATTACAGGGAGCTTGTAAATGCAATTTTTTCTGACCGTTTGAGCAAAATTCTCAAAGAACTTGGTGCAGTGGTGAATGATGGTGAAGAGGGCAAAGACATTAAATAAATAGACTCAGAACAATAATTAAAGAGTATGTGAATGTACTGTAAGCAATTTTTTGACATCAAAGTTTAGTGATTTCATGAAAATCCCAAAATTAAAGAGTAGGAATTTTGGTGATTTCATGTCAAAAATTAAAGTGTACTATAGATTATGGAGGGTGATGAGTTCTATGACTTTCCATCATGGATGTGAGACAGGTTGTCCCTTCCGTATTCCTAGCAACCAGACAAGTCACAATACATGCACGTACACAGCATACCTTCACATCTTGAGCTACTTTAGAATCCACATGATCAAACTTCCCAGGTTTATAAACTGCTTTCACTGGTTCATTTGTGTTTAACTCCTTTTGCTTTTCTCGATTTGCTTTTTGCATTTCTTTGATGCGATGAACATTTTCTTTTGCAAAATTCTTTGGTTGAGCAGAAGCTGTAAGCAATAGAAAACACAAATTTCATTTCCAGGAAAATCAAAAAAGTAAATACTATAAGTTTAACAATGCATACCAAAGTTTCAAAGCTTAACAAAACTCAACACAAGATGTACAAAATTAATGCTAAAGATAAGTTTTTCCAGGAAAGGTGGACAAAAATAAACTTAAATATTACAGGTAAATGCATGAGAATATTTTTCGGTAGAAATACTAAAAGGAATTAACAATGTAAGCTATACTTTTACAGTTACAGTTACTTGTCTGTTGTCAATTAACTTACAATGTAACTAATGGTCGACTTCTATACTTACAAGGTCTGGAGCCCAAAGCAGGGTAAGGTCTCGCTTGCGGATTAAACAACTGTGCCAGCGTTCCTTGGTTCTTGATTGCATTTGAAAGTGCTTCAGGCTTTACTCTTGCCTTTGGCAAGTGTTCTGCATACACAGGACTGTATCGATTGGCACTTGTAGGTCTTCTTGTATCGAATCCTGGGTCGGAAGGTATTGTCCAAGTTGACAGCATCTTGCCCTTCTTAGCTCGATCCGAGTTACTTTACCTTCAATATCAATCAACTGGGAATGATTCACGCACATTTGCGACCGATCTTCGAACGGACATGCTTATGTTTACTTTCACAGGCGTTTCGATGGCAGATCAGGATAAACTTCTTCAAGGTTCGCGGTGGTTTTCAACGTCGTGTTTATATAAATTCCGTTGGTATGCTAAACAATGAGGACAGTAATCCCACAAGGCAACGAGGGCAACGTCGCTAAGGGGTAAGTACTTCATATATGATAGTACCTCATGTACGGTACGCTTTGCATCATAATTTCAAACAGTTCCACGCACGGGGGGGAATATTCTGAGAGTTTTTTTACTTCATGCAGTAATGTTTATTCATTAGTTTTCTGTTTCGAAAACCAAATACAGAGGAAGACAGTCGATGGAATGCCACAGAATGATATTCTGTTAGTTGGTCACCCCAAAATTTGAGGCATTCTGGCATCCATACAGTACATGTATGTATGAGGCAGGACATCATGGAATTTTCCATGACAATGCACGACAACTCCTCTCTTATGCATTAAAAATTTGTTCCCTTTCAGACCTTTGTTGTTAAGATCCCTTTGGTGATTAAGCTAAACCTTCAAAATGATTCAAACGTTACAACTGAATCAATGAAACTTTACCAACGCCGGATAGTTACAACCATCTGACTCAGGAGTAAATTAAGGTACTCAAGGGGTAGGATGGGTTAGGGTCGGATCTTGGGGTACAAGGTATTTCAAAGTTTTCCCAGGCAACTGTAGTCAACAGTAAAGATCTGTCTCTAGCCAACCTTAACGGTCAGCCACAGCGATGAAAATTATTCAGTACGTTTTTAGTTAAAGCAAAATATATGAACCCCCGTACATTTACCATTATCAATGATGACCTTTAAGAATACTTTAGCAAGAAGAAGTCATACGGCTAGATTGGTCAGTTTTGAATAATGACATTTAAGATATCTCTCAGATAGTACGCGCGCCGTCATTAGCTAATTTAGAGGGCCGTATTCTATGTACTTCTATAGTACGGCCCGCTAAATTTCATTGTGTGCTTTCCTGTTTGATTCGTTTACCGAGAGATATAAAAAATATCTTACTAACCTCGTTTTCTCGGGCCGTACTGTAAGTTACGGCTCCTTGATTTTTCCAGTTTAATTCACGGCCCTCGTGCTTCGCACTCGGGCCGTAAATTGAACTGGAAAAAACACGGGCCGTAACTGACTTGCAGTAAGGCCCGAGACTGAAAACGAGCTTAGTAAGAGGTAGCAATGCCTCGGGGGATAAAGAAGTTAGTGAAGAAGGCAGGGGGATACTCTCTTTAACATCCAGTTTACAACTTATTCAAGGGGTTGCATTAAATTTACATCCTGACATTTACTTAACTCAGAACCCTGAAAACATTGCAACATAACATTCTTTCTTAAGCCGTGATTTCGTTGGTTGAGCTCCCTTAAGCTCACTTAGCATTTAGCATTGACAGACGCGCACTGTGCCTGGATTTTGTTACTATAAAATGAACTATCAAACTTAATTCAAAATTGTCATTACTGCTAGTTCATTACTAAAGGTCACTTAGCATTGAAAGGTGCGCACTGTGCTTGGGTTGTGTTACTATAAAAATGAACTATCAAGTTTAATTCAAAATTATCATTACTGTTAGTGATTCTCAGATATCAGGGTTAAGACCGCATTTACGACGGAACTCTTGTCCACGGATGTGTAACCATTTGTTGGCAACTGAAAACAAAGCACACCATGTCGTCATGTCGTTGGCTTAACTTAAAAAATGCAAAACAGCACAACAACGAGGAAAACGTGCTCTTCTCTTTACTTTAAAGCGGGGGGGGAGGGGGCTGGGCAGATGAGAGAATAAGGAGAGGAGTCTGGAACAATCGATTTACCCGCTGAGCAAACTGTGGCAGATGGGTCAGCATTAGATAACATGGGGTGAAAGCAGATCTCTGCGCCCGCAATGATGGCAATTCCCACTAAACCTCTAACCCCCAGATACCACGCAGATGTTTATAACCTCTAATTTCATTGGATCTGATAAGGAAGCAGCTCTATTGTTCTTAGGGTTGGGGTTCATTGTTTCTGTTGTTTGTTTGAATGGTTCTATTGTTTTCTGAGCCAATCGTGTGGGCTGTTGTAATAGCTGCGTACTGACCCCTACTGGCCCTGGCCGAATCTACCTCACCCTATGTTTTGTGCGAGCCAAGTCCCACTCTACCCTATAATTCCTTCACCCAGTCCTTCATATTTGTTATACCCTTTTGCGTGGTTTGCACGACGAGTTCAACTAATCAGATCTCCGGTTTTCTAGCTACAAAATACACGCGGTTTGTTTCGGTTGGTCACTGTAGTTTACTATATATGACACACCAGTCAACTTACCCCATTTATTACCGCAAAGAACTGGGCATGCTGCATGCTCTGTTTCGTAGTCTCCTTTTCCCGATCGCTTTAAGTTGTACCAAAATACCGCATCACCCTGAAAATGCGTGCCAAAGTGAGTTTAGTTTGCTTGAGGTTTAGCCAGACGTTTCCACCTTTTTTATTCGAAGTACTACTTAAATGGTTTGAAACCGTTTCCGTACGTAAATTTATTGCACTTTCGAATAGTATTATTCATGCTACCTGTGGTGACGTTCAAGGCTGTTATGTAAACGTGAACCGGTAAACGTGAATGAGAACGTAAATATAAATGCCCAACTCAATGTCCACACCAGTCTTAAGTGTCAAAATACCTTAGCGTTTATGTTTCAAGAAACTCAGTGTTTGTTCAGGGATCCTTCATCGGGTACTGGACAATAAGAGTAACCCTTTGTTTGTGAGTACTTGTATTTTGGTCAGTTTTTGTTCCTTTCGCTTTCAGTCATCTCTGACTTCTCAGTAAACGAAGTAAGAGCCACTTTCAGCCACTTGAAATGCTAATAGGCGTAAAATTCAAGCGTTTAGTTTTACGGAGACACTCCCTTTGAGAATCCAGACCCGTTTTAATTATACCCTGATATTATCAAATCTCACTGAGGTCAAAGTCTGCGAGATTACTTTGAGTCAAAAAGACAGATCATTCTAAACTCGCTGTAATGAAATAGTCAGCCAGTTTCTCCTATTTGCTGTCATTGTTTTACTTACCATCGTAGGGCTGACAAATGTTTTCGCTCGTGTAAATACTGTGTAACCTCCTCTACTGACATCATTTAACTGTCAAACATAGCAAAAAAAAACCTTTCAGTGTTTTACCGTGACTGCTTTCTTGGAGTCTCCAACAACAATTGAGAATACATTGAAAGGAATCGAGATCGATGCATTTAGAAGCCTAATAAGAAACTGTACGATCACAAGCATTAAAGGTGGCATGACATGATGTAACATTCCCCACAAGCATTTCACCGCGCTATCTTTCTTTTCTCTCTTTTCCTGTTGAATTACCCTGCCCTAAGAAGCTAAGGTAAGGCTATTTTTCTGTCTTTTTATAGCTGCGATCTTTTCTCCTACATACAAAGTGTACTTTCTTACGTTCTGGTGACATGGGAACGAGTTAGTCAGAAATCAAAATACAGTTGAACCTCTCTAATGCGGACACTAAAGGGACAGACCAAAGTGTCCGCATTAGAGAGGTGTCCGTATTATAGAGGTCACCAAGATTGCATCATTTTTAAGACTCCACTGACAGTTTTAAGTGTTCAGTAACGAAAAATAGGCCCAGTCTATCTAAACTGACTAATATACGATATTCAGACACATTGATTTGTACATCTCAGTTACAGTACATACTTTATCCGAATCGGTTATTTGAAACTAAAGGAACTACGTACAACGCAATGCTTCACCTAAAAAGGTAATAATAAAAGTACAGTTCTGAAAAACGTCTTTCCGTAGTTTACAAGTGCAGCGAAAAGTAACTGGAGTAATTTTCTTAATCTTTATGTCCTGTAATCATTCTAATCATTCAAGCTTTAAAATAGTCTGTAATGTTCTTCTGGAAGGCTTTCGCGAGTCGTTGTTTAATATACAGCGACTGGGCTTTTGAAATCACCTTGCATAGCTCGTCAAATAAATGGGATTCACCCCGTGCAGTAAAAAAAGTCCCATGTCAATACATTTTCACTGGACCGGACAAACTACTTGAACGTTTGGAAGAATGTTTAATCGTACCTCTTCAGCAGGAAACAAAGAACTGCGATAGCCAATTCTTTGTCATTAACCAACTAACGGGGTTACACAATGATACGACGAACGAACGAACAAAAACAAAGACATTTCAAAGAAAGATCGTAACTCTACAAAAACGGGCCTTACGTCTTATTTACTTCAGAAGTCTAACGAACACACCGTACCCTTCTTTCTCAAATCGAATTTCCTTCCCCTACCTGGCCTATTTTTTAGAGATTGTGGCTATTTATTGTATGATATCAACAGACAGTCAGCACCAGTTAGTATACTCAATCAGTTTGTTAAAACAAGTCAGATTCATAACCACAGAACAAGATCTGTCTCTAGCGACTCGTTCTATGTTAAGTTTTCTAGAACCGATAAAATGTATGCCTTCTTCTCGAGAATCGGTGCCCAAATTTGGAACTCTATTCCTCATTCGATTAAACTACTCAAACGTTCGTCCTTTCGCAAAAAGATAAAGGAATTATTACTAAATTTCTTGCGGTCAGAAGATGATTATGTCGAAGTCTCCCGTCTTACTAAGTTATTTAAGACTTTAGGTTAGCTTCTCTTCGTAATTTTATTGTATTTGCTTTGTTTTATGTTAGTTTATCCCATTCACTGTATAGTAGTGTCTTCACTGTTATTTAGTCCATCTATATATAGATAAACTTTGTACTTGTAATATGTCCTCAGATTTTCCCGCCTCGATTAGTTCATAAGCTATTTGCGGGGGAAAAGTAATGTAATTAGTTATATTTCTAATTTTCAATAAAATGTTGTTGTTGTTGTTGTTAAACAAAATGCGAACTTGTTATGTTGTCAAAAACTATCACTGCTAACTGGAATATTAACTACTTGTGGTCCTCCCAACGGAGAGACCCTAATTACGACTTATTCTTCTGCTCTTTATTCTTTTCAACAATAGATCTATCACAGACTGGAAGTAATCTTGATTTGAAGGCACATATTAATTTACTCCCACGTGGCATATTGGTACACAAGGGCAGTTGCGCATGCGCATACTAAATACCTAAAGAAAAACATGCAGAAGCGGTAGCGGTACCTCTGGACATTTAAGCCTGAGCGGTGTACCATGACGAGTCTCCCCGAGATTTCGGCCCGCGGATCGCTTATACTTGCCACTTTCGGATACCTATCCCCGATAGGCAGTGAGGGAGAGAAATGTCGGCCCCTAGACCATACGTGACAAATCCCTTACTTACTCGCAGCTCAGCTCCTTCTGCTTTATACTATGATTTGGAGCGATATATATTTGCGACTATAGTTGTCATGTCTTCCATATGGTAAGGATATTTTTTGGTTCTAATTTGTAATACACGGAGTTGGCGCATGTGCATTTGCTAAGCATGACAAAACAGCAAAAGGAACCACGCGTTTCCGGTCAAACTTTAAAACGCTGTCCCTTTTTCAGACATATTTTGTTTTGTTTTATTGTTTGAATTCCGCGCGAACAAACGAGGACAATAATTTAGCATATACAATGACATTAACGTGTCTGGTTGGACAGGGGATGGACAAAAGAACTAACAAGTTATTCAAAAAGAGCAATAGCTCCTAATGAACTAGTGTTAAAAGTTAGAAAATGTTTGCTGCCTTCAGGGACTCTCCTGGACATTGATTGGTTAAAACTGTTTCTTTTTAGCTGTTATATTCCCATAAGCATCTGTTCAAAAAGGTTGTTGTGAAAGAACAGCAACATGTAAAATCGCTATGGAGATGTAGAACGTCCACATTTCGTTTCGTTTTGTTTTCCTTTAGTTGAGTTTATTCCGGTGTTAAAAATGCAGTTTAGTCGATTGAGAATGAAGAATGTTTAGACCTAACAGAGAATCCAGCTGTCCGTAAAGTACATACTTTATACGAATCAGTTATTTGAAACCAAAGGAACTACGTACAACGCAATGCTTCACCTAAAAAGGTACTAATAAAAGTACAATTTTCAAAACTCCAGTTGAAGATCAGTGAATAAAACGTTCATGCTTGCGTAATCACAAACTCGTGCACACTATATGTGAACTATATGTCAACACCGGATCACCAGAGTGTCCGTAATAAAGAGGTTAAGTTTATATGACTTCGCTCTCTGGGGCCGAGATTTAGTGTCCGTTGTCCTTATTAGAGAGGGTCCGTATTATAGAGGTTTTTTTTTTAGTAAACGAGTGAGAATTTTTTCGGGACAAAGGGGAATGTCCGTTATAGAGAGGTGTCCGTATTAGAGAGGTGTCCGTAAGGAGAGGTTCGACTGTATTCTGATGGCACGATGGAGAGGGTTGTAGGCGGTTATGGGATAGGTTGAGACTATTTAGGAGTTTGGCGGGAAATTCTCGTCATTCTACCTTTGTAAGTCGCTGATATTACCACAGTTATCATGCTTACTAAGTTTTAACTGCACTGTGGCCATATTTTTTGCTTGTGTATAGTAGAGTACCCTTTCCTCGGGGTCTGGTGCCGTTGCATGACGCGGAATGATGAGGAATACGTTTCCACACATTTTTGGCCACTTGTAAAGGTGTTTTCAATGGTTTTTCGTATCTGGCGCGGCACGATTGCTTAGATTATTTGCTACAGTAATGTAGTATGTTTAAGTATTCACCGTGTTATCTATTTTCCAGTTTGTAACCCATTCAGATGAACGGAGGTCATTTTGCACCTCTAATAAACCATTTTCACATTGAAGTCTCGTGTTAGCGTAATCAGAATTGTCGGAAGCCCATAACCCATAACCCAGAAGTCTCGATCTGCCTCATTTCTTCTTGGACCATCAGTCTACGGTATTATCTAAATTTAGAATATAGGTCCCACCAAATAATGGCCAATCAGATTGGCCCTGATAAACACAACGCGTCTGATTGGTCTGCAACCAAGAGGCGCGCGAGAGATTGCTCGTGCTAAATGCAAATCGTGGCACAAATCTAGCATCGGCCAATCTAAAAATAGATAATAGAGTCAACTGATGGGCCGCGTTCCATTCCAGATCGAGACTTCTGGGTTATGAACTTCTGGAATTGTATACAGTGAAAGGATAACTAAAGGATTTAACAAATATTCTTACATAAATAAGAACTGTGGCAACACGGTTTCCATTCGGCGATATATCCAAGGGTGAACCCGGGTCCTGAAAATAAAAAGCTTATTTTAATTAAGGCGGTTAATATCATGAGACAATAAATAGGCCAACAATAGGCCTTATTCACGATAGCGGCCATGATTGTTTTTAAATTGTCATGCAAATTAGCCATGTGCTCTGCCAGGGGGCAAACACTAGAAAAACGGCAAATTCTGGAAAATCGACTTGTATTCCCGATGATTCTGCGCGATTGTTTTTTGCCCGTGAAATTCACATCCTTTATTGCGAGCAAGGAATGAAGGAAATACTTGAATACTTGAATGGATGAAAATAAAGGACTTTGGTTTGATGTACATAGTATAAATGACAAACCAGCCTTAGATTCCAGGTAAAATTGGAACTGAGAAAATTTGGGTTTTCGTGGAGAGAAAGGAACACCGAGATTCTGGAGACACGTTTTTCTAGTACTTAACCACAATTTATCAAATGGTTTAACTTACTCCAAAGTCCAGATGATATTCATATTGTCCTGCCATCCCATAATTGGCAATCTGTTTAAAGATTGAAAAAGACAAACTTACCAGAAGAAGTAAAAAATAGGCGAGTTTTTTTTTTCAGCTTGTTATCGGTTGCGCCTTGTAGCGTTAGCAGAGAAAACATGAAAATACTCAGGTATCATTTTGACAAAATATCTTCACTTATTCACAGTCAAGGTGAGTGGTGGCAGATATGTTACTATATACCTCTTACTAACCGAGTTTGAGGGCCGTACTGCCAGTTACGTGCTTCGTGCTTCGCACTCGGGCCGTAAATTGAACTGTAAAAAACAAGGAGCCTTAACTTACAGTATGGCCCGAGAAAACGAGGTCAGTAAGATATTTATTAGACCTCTTGGTAAACGAATCGAACGGGAAAGCACTCTGAAATTTAGCGGGCAATGCTGTAGAATAGGGCCCGCTAAACCGACCAATCATAGCGCGTACTACCTGAGAGACATAGGATCTCATGGCTGAGAAATCCCAACAAACCTGACAGATGAATACGTCATTTCCCAGCTCATTTCAGCCTCTTTTTCAAAGCGAGTCTAAGTACAAAGTCTTTCTTACGAAAATCATTCTTTATTCATATGCAGAGTGAAATTTATTGCCCTTTCAAAACTTTCGCAATTGTACTAATTTAAAAAAAAAAAGAGGCTAACCTTTTAATCGGAAATAGCCTATTCTTGAAATACAGGCAAACGGACAAAACCTTAGAAATCTGGGAACAAACTGGAACGAACCAGATCAGCTAAGGTACCTGTAAAGGCTCTGCGGTACTCATATCCAGGCCCGTCACCGCTCCAATACGACGGTTCACTATTGCGATAACTTCATCGTCCGTACTGTCAAGCCAAGCACTGCATTGGTAATTAAATTTGGTTAGCACATGCTCCGACACAGTCAATTACAACTCACTGGATAATGTTCACTTTTTTCAAAGCTCTCCCAGTCCCCTCCCCGAGTGCTTCGAATTGTTTTAACTCAACAAGCGGAGCTCAGATTGTTTAAATTCCAGGAAAGTATGCGTGCCGATGAGTCTTTGGTAAGGAACTAAAGGCGCTGTTACACAGTGAAATTAATTTTTTGTGCAAGTCGTCTCGCAATAGCGTTGCGACACAGGTTATAGAAAACCCAATTCAATTGCACAGTATAACACCGTCTTAACTGGAGAAACGTGCAAGAAAATAGAATCCGCGTGTCTCACACGTTGACAACTGCCACGCGTACGCCAAGAAAAGAACCGGCGGTACAAGCAATCTCTATACAGCTCTTTGGAGAAAATCAATGTGAGTGAAGATTAACTTGGAACAATCATTCACTTCGCTGGCAGATCAGAATTTAAATGACTACCTTTTGCTTACTCTGTAATCTGCATTTTCCAGTTCACCAGTTTGTTTATTGAACACAGTTGCTCTTTGCAGCTGTCAAGTTAACAAAAAACACAAATTTTCAATTGCACGATGCTAAGGTTTGACTGTATGTACTCGAATGCATATGCTGTAGCAATGACTTCTTATTCGTCACATCAATGAGATTGATAAGTTTGCAAAGATTACTATCATACGTGTTGAGCTTTCATGTCGTTCTCTATTTTGATTAATGGTTTGTTCACCTGGCCTGTGTGAGTTAAAGAGGGTTGCAGAGCGTTGCCTTGCACACCACTATACGCAAAATGGTGCATCGAGGGTCGAGAATAAATAAAATAAATAAATAAACAAATAAATGAGTAAATAAATAGAATAAAGAAGTGAAGAAACCCACAAAAGCCAAGAAGTTTTAAAAACAAAATCTAGCTTTAGTTGAACTAGTGACTCTACACCAAAGGTGAAAAGGTAAGAGTAAAGTCTCGTCAGTACAGCAGCATACTCATTCAAAAGAAGCTATGAACAAGCTAGAAACGAGCCCAGTACAGTCGTTAGTTGAGTGGGCCCCACCCTTGTTACAAGCCCGTAACATACCCGTGGTGTTGCCACAGTCTTGATCCTTTCAGCCTCAAATGAACTAACGAGATCTCTGAATATCAATATCCGTGGCTTCCGCCAAACCATCTCTACTTTTATTGGTCTGAGCATGAGCAGAGGATTCTTTCTTCCTTGGTACCAGCAAATCAGGTTCCCTTGGGGAGTACTCTGGATCAAGGTAAAATGGGGTAAGGCTTTTAGTTATTGTGATACCACGAGAGATTACACGATATGTCTGCGAATGAATTAGCCCGGCTTTTCAATTTCTATGCGTTTACGATTTGCACAGAGAGAGATGTATTTAAAGAGGGAAGCCTAAAGGGTCAAGGGCTTCTACTTCGTTGAGTACCAGCCCTCTGGTGTGAAAGTAAGTTCTGAATCGAAGTTGCTTTCGTAGTTAACATATAGAGCGTGCATAATCTTTCATCCTCCCACATGAAAGGGACACGTTGATGTATTGTCAATACCACCTATAGAGACAGAGCATATAAAGACCTTTATGAAGTAGTAACCTCTAAATGTGTCACCACCATCTTTACAGGCTGAAGATGTGAGATGAACCAAACTACTTTCATCACTGCTTATACAGAAAGGATAGCTACCTGGCTTATATTGCCCCTGCATAGAGTTGCGTACTCCCCGCGTGTAAATTCAGCCGTATTATTGGCTTCCTGCTTTGCCCTTATTTGTTCATAGCTTTCACCTGTGCCTTTTTCAGCCGCTCTTTTGTAGTGCATAGCGTTCTCTTTGGCTTTTTCGCTATGAGGAACTGAGGACAGAATACATTAGGTTCCAAATTCAGAATTCAGGCACGCCATCCGTAGAAATGAAAACTCATTTCATCTACATTAACAACCTGACTGTAAATATAACCTTTTAAAGTAGCGGATTTGTCAGTGAAATTGAAGTAAATGAGAAGCTCTTCCGTATAAATGTTAGGTCCGGCATGTATCAGGGAATTTCCTGCTCCAATGGAACCTTGTTACCGAACACTTTCACGTGCACATCACATGATGAATTTAAACCAATCAGACTCAATATTACTAAAATTTCTAATGATGAGTAAAAGCGGGTAATAATAACTGCTCCTGGTGGTCGGTGTTGCATTGAATGAGTAAACGCCTTCTAAATATAGATTTAACAAAAAAAACATTCTTACCCATTTTCACTACTTCGAGTGTGAGATTTAAAGAGCGTTCGGGATTCCCTTTCTAAAAGAAAACGTAAAATTGTCAATACTCGTACAACAAAAACTACTTCGAGTGTGAGATTTAAAGAGCGTTCGGGATTCCCTTTCTAAAAGACAACGTAAAATTGTCAATACTCGTACATCAAAAAAATCAATCGAAGGTGAATTAAATTCATCAACTTCAACTTGTGTCACACTGAGACTTTTTAGACTGTAGACTCATTTTTAGACTGTAGCCACTGAAGGGCGAGTTCAGTTCAAAAGAAACTGCCGTTCTGGTAAGGAGTGAAGCACAAACATCTGGTTTAGTCGAGCCAGCCAGCCAGCCAGCCAGCCAACCAAACAAACAACAAATGAAATGAGAACAACGAATGGGTGAAAGGCGGCAAAAACTAACCGCAAATAAACGAATAAATCATGCCGGATAATCTATACTTACAATGAATTCCACCCACGCCAAGTGTTCCAATACTTCAGTGTGATTCACCTCGCCACCATGTTTTCCTTGACGCGTCAGCTCATCTGCCATCTTTAGCCAGTCCAAGCCCTGTCCGTAACGTCCCGCTTGGTAAGCGAGTACGCCTAGATGAAAACTATCTTCTGCTAAAAGTCTCGGAGCCGGACCACAGCCTGGAATATAATCACCACAGCGGGTGAGGTGGACAGTCATGTTTGGATTAATGGTGGGGAGAGAGAGGGCAGGCGCGGTCATGTACAACACGCGTGCCATTCTTTCCATGGATTGATATTGATTCCTTTACCTTCAATATTATTGTTTATCATATCAGCCACTGAAATGTTGTAAGTATCTTGGAGACGAAACAATGCTGCCATTGCGCCTACAAGGTCGTCCGCATAATTCGGAAATTGCCACGAGTTCGACCTCAGAAGCTCTTGCAAATCTAAGGAAAAAGGCATCATTGCCAATGAGCTAACATTGAAGTCGTACTGTTGTTAAATCTCATTAACAATTATCCCTGGCTGAATTTAGCCGTGTCATATTTCTTAGATGTTTTCAGAGCTCTCATGCTTATCCTGACGGAAATACTCTGAGAAGAAAAGTTGCGCTCTGATTTAACCTACTCTCGTCGGTTGAGCACCATAACGTTTTACGTATATTCCGGCCGATAAAGTAAGGTCATGCAACTTGTTAGAATAACTTTGCAATCATCTAAACTCTTTACTATTTACGAAGGAGAACGCTTTACAATTTGGCGAAATATAAATCCTGTGAGGTCCTGGGTGTCATGAGCAAATTTAGTACCTTTTAGGCACCATTGTGAATTACGCACTCGCCAGGAGCCGGCACTCGCCCATAGCTCTGAAATTTTCGATTGCGCTTATTCGAGAGCGGCGCTTGTTAATACTTTTGCTTTTAGTACATGAGGTATTAAAAGGAAATGTTCTTTGTGTTTGTCTCATACAGGTGGAAAGGTCCGTATTGGCCTCTCAATGGACGTCCACCATTTTGGCTGCCGTGTTGCAGGCTTGGGTACTAAGCAGACGTCATTGCGCAATTGCAAAGAGCAATATAAAGAACAGCAGAGAATAAAATGGTTCAGTGTCTATTTAACAGAAATAGATTATCACTTAATCAGAAACTAATGTAATGTAGTCAGGTACATGCACGATATTCATATTTAAAATCATAATAAACACGTAACTGCCGCAGTTAAGTTCTCTCGCCTCAATCCGTTTGAACGTTTGTTCATTAACATATCAACGTCTAATTTAAGAGGAAATAATCAAAATTTCTTAATTGCTTAGACTTACCATGAGAGTAATCTTTTCTCAAGAAGTCGCTTAGCTCTAACCATCCATTTGCAAATCGTTTTATGACAGCGTACGATGCTATAGGATTTTCTAGCACATTTACTCCATTTCGTTTGACCAGTTCCGTCTCTTGCCTAACGCTCTCGGCGAATTGCTTTATTTTATCCAATCTATTTCTCTCCAGTTCGACAAATTTCTCTAAAGTTTCACTCAACTTGATCTCTAAGTTCACAATTTCTTGAAGTTGTGCGATGGACGCAAAACTGTCTGCTGTCGCCAAGAAATTTCGTCTCCGCAAACTCGCTAGGATGATGAAGGTAAAAATACTTAGGAGGCGCGTTTCCATGTTGTGGATGTTCTTCGAAATGCATGTGATCTGGTTTGTGGTTTGTTTGCACTGGCGAGATTTCAAAGGGAAGGTTTTCAAAGTTGAATTATTTATGGCGAACACTTCAACACTTGAAAGCAGATAGGTAAAGAAATATCATCTCATATGCTTGCTGATTCTAGTACACAGTTAATATCACAGTTTCCAGACGAGGACCACAGAACGAATCCTCTTCAATTTTAATCGTTATATTTTTATTGAAGGAAACCTAACATAAAAGACAACTTTTCTTTAAAACTTTTGTCAATTTTTTTCGACCTGATTCCTAACGGGTGTCAGCTGGTCTCTATTGTTACAAACTAGGGATGCCGCCGCTTGCTCACTAGAAATGACGCCGCTTTTCGACGACTAACCCTTAGCCTAAACTAAAACTATAAAAAAAGTTTGGGAGGGGGACAGGGCGACTAAGACGCAACTTGTTTTAGCTTTGCACCTGACTGCTTGAACAGTTCGCTCAAATTTTTCGATCTAATCTTTCAATTAAATAATTTAAATCAAAATTCTTATGACACCACACTAGACGTTGCGTCGGACTCCGTCTCAATGTTAACCGATTCAGTTTTGCCAACAAACACGAACTGCATGAGTGGTGTTTTATTTGATTCTGAAGAACGTATGCCCAGCTATTAACAGTATACTTGACCCCGGGGGGGGGGGGAGGAATTGAACAGTGTTTTAACACCGGGTCGATGTTAAATTCCCCCGGGGGTCGGGGAACCGTGGTTTCAATTGACTGGTGCAATAGTTCAACTTGTTCCGCATGTAAAATGTGTACTCTGAACTGTCGAGGAACTGAATTGGAAAGAACGGCATTAAATTGAAAATGTCGGGTGCTCTAATCCTACACACAACCTCGATAATGGCCATTTTTCGTTGTTTATCAGAGTACGATAAAGAACGGTACGAAAATATGAAACGCACGTGCATGCCGAGCGTGCACAGCCATGTTTTCCCTGCCTCCGGCATTAAATGCGCCTGTTGACGTAGTCCTTGCTTCTTTTAAGCTCCCTAATTAATTGTGTGAGGTCTCAATAACATTTATCTACTGAAAATTCATGAAACAGAACAAGAAGGAAGTTACAAAACAGGAAGGAAGTTACAGTCATACGCTCGAGCAATTCGTAGAACTTAAAACTCTACAAAAATTCTAAGACCAGACCGAGCCAACATAAACCGTTGATAAAGAATAACAGTGAGATTCGTTTTCCTTACCGTCCGTGGGTTTGTTTGCTCTTCAATTAAAGCATCGACTTCCTCACAACCAACGGCGTCTTCTTGTCCAAACCTTCATTTTCTGTTGAGTTTTGAACCTTAAAATTAACCTAGCGAGGGAAAAATTTTGGTCTGCCATACTTCAAACTACACTTGAACGAAACGCGGTGCAGCTTATTAATTTTGGCGGGAATAAGCAGCGCTTGGCTACGCCTTTCCTGCATTGTGATTGGCTGGCTGCATCTTCACACCCACTCAGTAACAGACCCAGTGAAACCCGACCCAGTGGATTTTTTTCTCTTCACCCAATAAAAATTTAGTCTCTCCGGTACCTGGTGAAATTTTTAGTTTTTCCAGGCCAGTTTGCGGCTTCCCCGGTGCGACTTTTACATACCCAGCATATATCATTTCTGAAAAAGGCAAAACAGCGACCTGACACAAAATTTGCCGACCCGGTGACGTTTTTTCCGAATACCCAGTGAGAATATAATAGATCCCACTGGGTCTGTTACAGAGTGGCGTATTTTCTATGCTGGGTACACGCTAGCCGAGCTGGCCGAGCAACTAAAGGGGAACTAAGGGGGAGGGAAAGGGAAAGACAGTTAAAAGTGAAAAAATGGCCCCATTCCAGAAGAATAAGTTATATTTGGTGAGGGACGATGTTCCTTCGTTCTCGCCAAATAATACAGGCTACTAGATGAAGAGCGGCAGTGTCAAGCTCTTTAAAAAGAGCGAAGTTTGCATAAAGTAATCTGGTACGGCTACCGGTTCAGGCCTCTCGTTTACCTGTACTTTGTAGCGCTAGAAATCCCAGGGAATCCATGTACGCGTTAGCACTACTGCCGCTAGTATGGAGAAATTGGGAAAATCTCGCGGCTGACGAGGGTGGGAATATTGCACACTCCGTATAAGTAACAAAATTATTTGAAGTACCCCCGCCCATTGTAGATATCGTTACGTGAGTAATGTCATGTTTCATGCTTTCTCAAGATGAAAGGATAAATAATTCATTGTTGCAATGAAAAGAAGGATTCATTCACTCTTGGCAGGTTTTCGTACCGTCCAGTAGTCACGCGGGCTCTAAGAAATTCTCTTTGCCATCGTAAAACGAACGCTTAATTTTTGCACCAGTTTCGCTTTTGAGGCAACCATCTAAAATTATTCAGAAATTTGAAAGCATTATCTAAAGTATTTTGCTGCAAATGAGGATTTTTTTGTGGGGGTTAAGCATGCAAATTTGGCGTGTTTTTTATGTAACGTGTAAAGATGGATAGTCAAATTCTCACAAGTTTCGAGGTCGCACTCGGCCGTCTGGAATCAAACAAGTTCTTCCTTTGCTCGCAGGCGATTCCTTGCAAAATGGCAAGCGTAGTATACCATTGGTTTTTTCTGTCATTACTCACTTTTAGTCTTCTTTTTACCAGAACTCGAGCAGAAGTTTTCACAGCTTTAGTCGATCTTGAAAACCTTGTTTACAGAGAGCGCGAGCTTAGATTTGAGTTGGAGAATTATGTCAACTCAGAACTGGAACGCTTGACTAAACTACAGAGGTTCCTCGCTAAAGTTAACTCCGCGCATGAAGTCGTGGGCGACGATATTTCGCGGTATCTTGGACATCCTGTGAACTCTTATCTAGAAATTAGGAGGTTCTATAAAGATTGGCCCGAGGTGGAGAGATTAATTCAAATCGACAATTCTGAGGGTAGGTTATAAACTTCCTTACTTGTTTGAATGCCACATTTGTTGCATTTAATTTCATAATATCGACGAAAGGTTTTGTAGAATGTGTTGGCCGTTATGATATCATTGTAAGCTTTTCTTTGGGATATGAAAAGAAATGCTCTATTTTAATTTTCATAATTAATTTCCCAACATCTGCCGATCGTTTAATAAACAAGTCGGAACGCTTTCGTCAAAATTGGCATTTTGGTGAATTCTCTGAAACCAATAATTTGAAAGAAATTTAAGCTTATGATTCGATGTAAGACAATTTTGCAACATTTACACGATTGAAAATTTGCGATCGCAACAGAATTAATTAATACGTACGCCACTTATTCTGATATCGTGTGACATTTACATAGTATGTTGCTCACTTGTCTTACGGAGTCATTAAATTCAAATTGGTCGATTACACAGCGCAAAGGTAATTTGAAATTAAAAGCGCAATAATTGTTACTCCCTGAATTTATATTAGTGACACAAATTCCAGTTACCAATTTATAAAATAACAAGACGCCTAAGGGCGTTTCCGTGGGATGCACAAAGAGTTAACCAGAAATTGTAAAAGTACAACGGCTAGTCCAGATCCGAGTTCAAGGTGCGGGTTAGATCACTAGAAGTTGTTTTTGTGTTGCTTATAACACTTCCCGCATGATACTGGAAATTTATTTTTAAAAAAATTTGTCTAAGAAGAAAAACAACAAGGCAAGTTAACGACATGGATATTATGCATGGTCACCCATCCAAGTGGTAACCCCAGCCAACAGGGCTTAACTCCAGTGAGAAGCACAAGCACGTGGCTAATTGCCATATGAGACCACGAAGAAAAAGAAATCCTACCGATTCTTAGACGTGGTCTGCCTGTGGCATCCCACATAATTACGATAGTATGTGCACTCTCATTGGTCAATAGCTGGGTTTAGTTGAGAGTATGTAAACACGGTTGTGACATCACACGAATTTTGATTGGTTATGTGTTGTCAGTTGCACGGTTTGATTGGCTGGTAGGAAATATGAGCATGTATCAAGAAAATCTATTTCAAGCAAGAAGTAAAAAAACAGTATTTTCCTTCATTTGTCTAATTATTTCTGAGAAATATTTAAACAAGGACAAAAGTCCTACATACATACATAATTCATAGTCTTTATTTAACGTGGGTAGAAACACTTAGCTGAAGCTATTTTACAGGTTTTCCACAAAATAATATTAAAGAAAAAAGAAATATATATATAAAAATGTCAGAATATGAATAAAATATCTAGTATCTAAAATTACAAAATTAGGTAACTAAAATTTAATGTTCCTCACTTGTTTATTAAATTCTAAGCCTCCAGCTTTTAAGCGCAATTCATTTGGAATACTATTCCATTGTTATACGGTGAAGTATTTAAAAGAGTTTAAACCATGCTTTGTAGTATTTACTTTTGGCAGTGATAGCGTATTATTGCCCCTTGAATCATACTTGTTATTTCTCATTTTAACGAGTTCCTTAATGCATGTGGGGGCGGTGCCTTGAAAACAGGCGTTTATGGTTATTAACATGTCCTGGACACGATGGTTTTCTAATGTGGTTTTCAAACCTATTTGCTGTAGCAGTTCATGATATGTTGATGTTTCTATTGCTTAATCATGATATAATTTGTTTGACTTTTTAGACACTATTTTTAGGCATTAAGATTTAAGTAAAAAACAGAACCCGCTCAAGTGCAACTAGAACACTCTTGCAAGGTCAAGGTTGAGAGGACAAATTTGCATTTTATTTTGTGATAACAAAGGACAGTGCAGATTAGTCCTCTCTTCATCAATTTTGTTCTTTTATTCTACATGCACATATCTTGTCATATCTTCATCTCCCCTTCAGCCCCCTTTGTCAGCATCTAGAAATACATTAATTGCTTAGGACTTAGAGACTTGGTTGCTGATTAATTCTAGTGGTTACCTTGGTGATTTTTTCCTTGCATTTCATAGCTCTAAATGATGCTGTAGCAAAGCATAAAGAGGCATTTCCTGGCAAAGAAGATTATGACGGAGCAATTGCTGCACTGCTGCGTCTTCAAGACACGTATCAGCTACAACCTTCATCATTTACACAAGGAAAGTTACCGGGCTTAGTTCCGTCCCCTAAAATGAGTGTGAGTGAAGTTTACGATGTTGGAAGACATGCGTATATAAACAGTGATATGTTTTACACCAAGTCCTGGATGGAAGAAACCTTAAAGTTGTACAATAAACATGATGACCATGAAGATGTTAGACTCTTTGACATTTACGATCATCTGTCATTTTCAGAATATAAGGTGAGCGTCATATTTTCCTACAGTGTACATTTGACGGGCTTACCTGGGTGTAAAAACCTTGCAAGTTTGTCCTGATCATGAGATGCTGTTTGACTATAATTATATGCCATCCAAGGGAAGCAAACTGAGGCTTTGTTGTTATTCTACCCTGAAATCAATACAGTCATGTGGGAGTATAAATTACGGTCTCCAGGGGCCTGAGCTACCAGTATCCTGTACCCTTTACCAGGGGTTTCAATAACTTTCGAAATAGCTGTCCATGATAGCCCACTGTAGGTGGCAGTTTGACAAGTTTATGATGGGATTTTTAGTGAAAATCAAGACAAACTAGCCGGCGGTGAGAGGCAAAGCAGGCGGCGAAATTCGGCGGTTGCCAGCTTCTATTGAAACCCCTGCTTTACTTCCAGATGCCACTCACGGTTGGTAGGTGCTACCTCATTCCCCTTGTATTCCTGCCCCCAGTGCACTTCCTATCCCTTTTTTGTGTGCATTTCTCAGCCCCCATATGCTTCCTTGCTCCATGTGGTTATCTACACTTGGTCTATTTGATCATAAAAGATGGGTGTCTGACCATATTTTTTATGAACAACTTTTTTCATTTTCTTACCAGCGTGGCAACTTCTTCAAAGCATTAAATTATTCCCTTCATATGGTAGAACTTGGTAAGTCTCCAAATAAATACAGGGTTTTCACAGTACCACAGAAAACAGTGTTTTGTAATGACAGGAAAAAGTCCGTGAATTCTTCATCAAGTCAGGGTCCAAATGCTAACTTTCACTTGAGGATCAGTAAAAGCTTATGATCTGCAACGATTCATTGCAGAACTTTTGAAACCCGTTCATACATCTAATGAGAGAGTCACCTGAATACCATAGTTTATAAGCCAATGATGTTCAGTTTGCTGGGAGGTTTTATTGCTGCACCAATTATCTTCTCTGTAGACCCAACACATGAAAGAGCACAAGGCAATGTGGCATACTTTGGAGAGGAGATAAAAGTGTACAAACAAACTGGTCGCAGAGGTGATACTGGAATTATCACTGAAACAAAAGTAAAACCCAGAAGTGAACGAGATAACTGGCATCAAACATCGTCATTCCAGAATTATGAAAGACTATGCAGAGGCGAGGTCAGAAATTTGGTAAGTACTTTAATTGAAAGAATTAACGAGAACTGAAAGAACACAGCCAGATTTTAACTCTTATTTTTAATAAGAGCTTCACAGAGCTGGCTACTGCACCAGTGGATATCTCTGACCTTTATCTTTGCCATGAATTAGAACAGAACAGGAGTCTTAATGGGCCAATTCAAATGGTTCACTGTCTGAACCAATGGGCTGTCAAGTTAATTGATACATGCAGCTCCCAGTCTGATAGAAACAAAATGTGTATTGCTATTCTAAGGGGAACAGACTGTAAATGATTGTTGCGTGTGATAATATCTGAAAAGTCACAACTGTTCATCAATAGGATACCTAAAATGTGTGCAATTCTACAATTGGTTTTGGCTTCATTAAATCTTTTACTAATTGCAGAACAGTTTAGGACGCGCCACCCACAATGTGAGCACAGTTACTAGCACTACCCGTTAGCTTGCTTAGTTCTTTATGTCAGCTACACTGTGTACCTTCCTGAAGCATTTGCTCATTAATTTGATGAATGCAGTGTACGTTAAAAAGTGCATCAAAGTAGTTAACTGTAAAAGAAGGTCTCCTCTAAAATTTATGGAATAACACATGGTGAACGTGTAGTGGTATGTTGGTTGCATATTATAAGCCCAGGTCCTGTGACAGCTCTATCACTGTACAATTTTGGTCAACCAGTTGTGTACAACAGACCATTGCCAAAATCATTGATAGTATGTTTTTCTGCAGTTATCACTGTTGATTGTAACTTATGTTATCACACTGGCTGTCTGCAAATGTAAGTTTTTGTAGTATAAATATTCATTCCGATTGCTGACATTTCCAGACTAAATGGGAAGAAAGTAAAATGACATGCTGGTATTACAATGATCCTCCAAGACTGAAGATCAAGCCTGCAAAGTTTGAAAGAGTTTTTGTGCAACCAGAGATCATCATTTTCCGTGACATTTTAACAGATGCAGAGATGAACACAATAAAGCAACTGGCAGCACCAAGGGTAATGTACTGTTGTGTTCTTTCCTATAGTAAATTTTACCTGACACAGTTTATTTGGTATACCTGATTTAACTGGTTAGATAGGGATGACTGATACTGATTCAGTGGTTAGATTTTTTGAGAATTCATTGGTATTTGTCATGAAATCAATTTGTTTTCAGAATGTGATTTCACATAACTTGAAAACAATCTTTCACGCAACACTATGGAAGCCATGGTATTTTTTCTTTTTTTTTTTTTCAGCCCTAGAGCTTACCAAATTCTCAAACTGACTTCATGAGGCTTGTGCAATCATACATGTCATGCAACTTTACTTGAAAGTGAAACAGTACATCAGAAACTGTTGTTGTCCCAGAAATAGGCCATTTTACAGTTGTTTGCTCCATGACGTCGCCTCCTGAATGGCTGCGAGGCTGCCAGTGACATTATATCGATACAGACCACATTGCTTTTATCATGTAAAATGTATTGTTGTAATGCTAAGGGGTCTGCATTTACATAACAAAATCAAAGAGGTTTCTATCAAAACAAGGTCACCGACAGCCTCGCTTCCATTGGTAGGCCAGGTAACACAGCCACAATATTGAAAAATGGTCTATTTTCAGCCTTAAAAGATGTCAATATTCAATTTGGGTTGAGTACATGATTTTTTTGAAAAAAGAAAAAACAAACAAACATTGGCACGGCAACTGTATAACAACAATAGAGTGATTTGACTGGCTTATTTGTTAGTTATTTTCCAAACATTTTATTTATGAGCCTGCAGAATATTTGCAAGGTTTGGGAAAAGAAAACAAACATAATTATATGGTTAATTATATATCAAAGCTACATGTTTTGACTCTTCTGGGTTTGTAGGTGAACTCTATGCACTAGCTTTACAATCTGTTTTTCTTTTTGACAGCAACCATATCTTGTATTGAAGAGGAGTTATGTTGATTCCTTCTGCCATTTTCCAAAATTCGGCTCCTTGCCTCTGTCCACCATCTAAATTTTCAAACATGGTGTATCCAGGAATGAAAGGAAGACCTGGAGGGGGGTCATTAGTGCGCACATCCCTTTTTGGTACCACTGACAATATCTAGATACAAGCCCAGGCTCCTACTGAAATTTATTTCCACGTCATTAAGGTTCATCCTGTGTTTTCAGTTTGGTTAATGTGCTTCCACTTCCTTAGAACTAAGCAAACTGTCAACTGTTGTAAAGGGTAACTCTCTCGTAAACTGACAGTTTACTCCTTCATCTTTGCCTTAATCAGCTTCGTCGTGCCACAGTTAGAAGTCCAATCACAGGTCTGCTTGAGCATGCTAAATATAGAGTTAGCAAAAGGTACAAATAAATGAAGTTGGGAGAATTTCCATGCAATCCTTCCGTGATTTGTCTGTTGTAATATAAACCTTTTCTGTGAGCCAAGTTCTCTTTACACATCGCTCGGATATTTGTCAATTTTTTTTTCTTGGAGAGTTGATCGGATGGTTTCCTGTTTTTTTTTTTTTTTTTTTTTTGGGGGGGGGGGGTAAGGGGCATGGTGCCCGGCAATAATTTGAGGCAGCCGGCGCCTTGCAAGCACGGGAAAAAGGAGAGACTTAGTTGCAATTGATCTGATTGTTTGAAAAATTGACGTACGTTTTTTTTTATCCAATCGTAAAACCACATCAACTGCATAATTATTTTCGCCACTCAAGTCAAAGCCACTCTTGATGGTTGGTTAATGGTTTGGTTTCTGATTAGTTGAGAATGCGACTTAGATTATTTTTACCAATGAATAACTTGTGAAATGATTTGAAATAAGTGAAGTGACTTGAAACCACAGCATCACTGAGTTAGTACAGACATTCAAACGTTTTTTGTTTGTTTGTTTTTGTTTTTTTTTGGGGGGGGGGTGGGGGGGGTGTTCATCTTGACACAGTAAGTTGTGCTGTCTTAGTTCCAAACTAAACTCATCTGAATTTTGTCGTAACATTCACGACGACCATGAAACTGAATATATCAACGGTAAATGTGATGTTTAGTTTATATAAGAGAAATCAGATTCTGTAAGACTTAATATTGCTAATAATACTGTAGTCGCAAAATTCAGAATCATGCGTTTTATGTGATAAACTATCATTAAGTCGCCATAACACCGTCCAATCTTCCCTTGGTATGCACGTTAAAAAATAACTTCTCAGAAGGGACAACAACAGAATAAACTTCCAAAGTTTTAAAGAAATGAATGGGTGTGGAAGTTAACAAATGAACTTGTTCTTGAGGTAATTTAACCGTCCATGACATAAAAACCTCAGTTGAATAGAATGCATGTTCCCCATCTAGTTTTTTTGCATTGAAGTCTAACTTGCAATTTTTGAAGAATGGACAATCATGAATGTTACTTGTCTATCAGTAATTGAGTGTTTGTCAAATTTTGTAGCTTGCACGCGCTACAGTGACTAACGATGATGGCAGCTTAGAAACAAGCGAATATCGAGTTAGCAAAAGGTTTGTTGGCAAAACCACAGGAGACTAATTGGTCCACACGTCAGCTCGCCCTAAATTAAGTTAGTTCGCCCACAATAAATCTACGCCCTCGTCAAGAAGTCTACGAGAGACATCAAAAGTTTCAATACCATGATGCGAACCCTCTGCTTCAGTCTGGCAAGTCGGAGGTGTGTTTAAGGTGCTTGTGGGAGATTGAAAAGACAGACTGTTGGGAAAATGGTTCATTTCGCTGATTGGAAATGTAACTAAATCACAGATAACTCCAGTAGAGGCTGATTCCTGATTGTATGGATAAACATGCTTTTTCAGTTTGAGAGAAGCGGTATTTTCGAAGAACTAGGCTAAATTGAGCAGTTAACCCGCCCATTATTGTTCAACATTTGAGACTGAAAACAGTCGGCTTGTGTCACAAATGATTCAAGTGTGTGGAGATAGCAATTAGGTGTGGCTTCTGTGTTTTTACTTTATCATCGTCTTCTGCGAGATACAAGAGGCCAACTGCAAGGCGAAATCTGTTTATTTCACAAAATGCCAGAGACATTTTATGCGTTAGTGAAGAGTTGAACCCTCTCCGATCACTTTCATAAATTATCATAATGCTGCAGCATTGGTTAATTCTAGCTATCAGTTCTGTTTCGTGGAATATTAGAGAACAACAATTTATTTGCATTTCACTTAGTAATTCCTTTTTACAGATGATAACTTCAGAATAAGCGCATAACTCGAAACGGTCGAAAAACGTTTTGTTCTGCTTAGGGCTTCTGAGCACTGAGCCATCATTCATGTATCAGTCCAATCTTTAAAACGAAAGTAAGGACTAGCTCTGTCAGTAAATAGTTCAAGTCATCATCTTGTCGTCTTTTCTTCATCTGTTCTTTGTTCTACCTCCCCTCCATTTCTGGCCCCGCTAGCAGTGAGCAGAATTGCTACGTGAGGGCCCGGAGGGGGGGGGGTACTCCCTTATGTGGCCTTAACGGGGACGTGAGGGCCAGTCTCTTTGAACTTTGGCGATCTTGCGAGTAGCAAATACTGTAAAAATCCACTTAAACGCTTGCTTTCCAGGTTGTATTAGTGTGGCTTTAAAGTTGGAAGTTGCTCAAGTTTTTGAGCTGGTCGGCTTATTATATTTTCCCATCGGGTCACGACGCTTGCTAAGCGTTTGACATCATTGCATTGTGGGATCGATTACATGAACGGGGCACGCTTGGTCGGTTCCAGTCCAGTATTATCGTGCCTTTGAATGAGGCTAGCCTCGCTGTGGCTCAGTGTCAAATCTGGCCAGCTCATCTCTGAATTGGTTCTTTCGCTTGTCACACAAAATTTCACATTCAACAAACGCGGCCATGCCCATGCAGCCAGGGCTAACTCGCTCTCTTGTTCAAACTCGATCATACCGTCAAAGAGGTAAAATTCTTGCATTGTGATCGGACATAAAGGCATGTTTCCCGGATATAAAGGCACGTTTCCTGTTCCTAAACCGATAGATTAGGGTGTCGCAGGTTTGAAGCCGTGTTGACGTCATCATGATCAACTGGCCAAAATGTGCGTTAGTTACTCTGGGCAAGTTTGTTCTGGTGCGAACTGAAGTGGCTGACATCGTACTGATGTGCTTTGTTCATACGTTTCTTAAAACAGCTGCGCCGTGCAACCATTCAACATCCTGTGACTGGAAAACTTGAATATGCCAACTACCGCATTAGCAAAAGGTTTGTGAACAAATTAGGGAGGTCGGGGAAGCGAATAACAGAAAATGAAATACTTGTAGAGGGACTTTGTGAAGGAAGGAACGAACGAACGAACGGGAATTAATGGACTTTGAGTAAACCGGTGTCCATCGGACTCACTTGGGTGGTTTAAGCTTTGATCTGTTAGGTTCACATCGTTCACATTGTCTACCCCTTGTTTGCCGGCGTTGAAATTTTAGAAATGCAAAACAGTGTTCTCTTAGAAAAGCGAAGCTATGATGCACTGGGAATTTTGGAAAGCTATAAGGAAGCTAGAGTTGCTTGTCAAAATTCCAGTGCGCATTATACCATACAAATTTCGATAAATTCAACTTCAAAGGGTTCTGGGGAATGAAATATTGACTTGTATGAGTATCTCCCGGGAGCCACGGGATGATGATTCTTGTGTAAAGTGAATTTTAATATATCAAACTTATGCTATGTAGATACACTAGAAAAGCGACCAACTAACGCCTTCACGTCTTAACGCTAACAGTGTTCTGTATATGGCTTATTTACTAATGCGACGCCTTTTATAAGCTAGTAACAAAGAGCTGGTTAAGAGTATCTAAAGTAAGGCTATGTCTCCAACACACTCCGTTTATTATTCTTTTAATAAGATAGCAGTGTTTGATAATTTCATATTCTCACAACTAATATACAAAGAAATGCTCTTCATTTGATGAGAATGTAGATGTTGAACTAATGGGGCTAAAGGGTTAACTGCAACTAAATTTTGATACTGACTTAACCTAAAGCGGATAATATTAAAGAATCTTGGATAAAATAACTTGTGAATTAATACGTCTTGAAGAGTCTCATAAATTAAAGGCGTTGAAGCTTTTGAAACCGCAGCTGAGGTAAACTTGTAAAAAAATAGAAACAAAAATTCAAAATGAGTTCTTGTCTCATAAACTTAAAAATTCCAAACGCATATTATTACATTTGTCCCTGTTAAACCAAGTGAAAGCTTCTGTAAACATAATTTTTCTCAATAACGCTTTTTTGTTCACTGGCGTTAAATTGATCTTATGACATGCTTAAGTTAAGGGATTTATATAACAGTCAGTGGTGGTTGTGTTGTTAGGGTTCTTTTTTTTCTCACCCTGTTTATCGCCGATTAACAGTTTGAGCTGAGTTGATTTCAGGGTTTATACAATGTTTTATTCCTTTTGGTGTTTGTTTTCTTGCTGTAGTTTGCTCTGTTTGTTTATTTTCTTATTGTTGTTCGCTTACTTTGTTTGTCTGTTTACTTGTTGTAAGTGGCTGGCTAAAGGACTCTGACCATGAGCTGATCAGGCGAGTGAGTCTGCGCATTGAAGACGTGACGGGGCTAACAATGGACACCGCTGAAGAACTTCAGGTGCGAAATTAATACGCTTACATGTAAGCAGCATTAGCAGGCGTTCATCTTGGTAGAATGTCCGTCGTTGCCGTGGCTGCTTCAAGCGGTAATCACTCACTGACATTGGGGCTTCATATTTCAGGGCTTTCAACCAATCATAGCATTTGATACCTGAAGCCGTGGACTGTTCTTTCCAAAAAGTAGCACCTCATCAACTTCATCGCAGAGTTAGTTCACGTGCTTTGAATTCTTTCTCAACTATCGGTAATATATTCTATTGCAGATCGTGAATTATGGAATTGCCGGACACTATGAACCTCATTATGACTTCGCACGGGTAAGAAAGCATGTTCTTCGTGCTCTAATCGCTCTGCAGTGAAACGGTAACAGATCATTGTCACACCAATATACAATGATGCAGACAACTGGAAGGAATAGCCATGTTGTTTATTTGACAGCGAAACTATTACCACACCGTAAATTAGGGGACAGGCAGCGTAAAACAAATTGTACACATCCTGACAATACAATCTTCTTACAATTCATTTGTACAGGTAATAACATGATTTCGAGTGCAATTTGGAATAAATAAGCACGAGTAAATTTTTTCACAGACTAACAGAATTGCACGAGCCCGTAGGGCGACTGCAATTTTGTGGTCTTTGAAAAAAATTACGACTGGTTATTTATTCCAAATTGCACCAGAAAAATCATGTGAGAATGTGTCGAAATTTAGTGAATTCCCGTAGCGTGGAAAAATCTGGAATGAAGTCTTTACTTCTTGCCCTCATTTCTTCCTCATTCAAACTGTTTTTTATTCCTTTGTGTTCGTTGTATCTACAGGATCACGAAGACAAATTTTCATCTCTAGGTACTGGGAACAGAATCGCTACATTCCTTGCTTACGTAAGTAATAAATTAAGTTCCACCTCCTTGCTGCACATACCACGCAACGCAGCTGTTTACAACCTCTAATTTCATTGGATCCGTTTAGGACGCAGCTCTATTGTTTTTAGGGTTAGGTTAGTGAGTCTAATTAGCATTTATATGAACGAATAATAAATGAGCCGCCATTTATGCATTCGATCTATGTCTTTCATGACATTCAAACCATTGAAATAAGGCCCGAAATGTTTGCGTGAGGGGGCGCACAATGTGAGCAGCAAAAGACCATTGGTAACACCTTATGGTGTGCGTGAGATTTGTAGTGCCGGTGATTAGGTTACAAGTAACCATTTAACTTGAGAACAAAAACAAAACAAACAGAAACAAGAACGATACATGTGGCTGGGAGGCTGCCAGAAACCTTAAGGCTTTTGGGCGGAGCCCCCCCAGGGACCGATTGGGAAAAGACTTAATGCAAGAATATAACAAAAGTTAGTTAAAGATTGATGAGTTCGATTAATGGAAGGTTAAGAAGTAGTGATAGCAGTTGGCGAAGAGCTGCGGCCCTTAGGACCTTGGAAGAGAATGGTCAATTGCTAAATATTCGTTCTACATACATGCATACTTGAACTCAACAAATTAGAGTAAAGCTCCCAAAGAGAGACTGTATTTTTATCAGATCTTCTCGAAATGTTGAGAAGGTAATCTAAGCACCCGCCTTGATGCATTGTTCATGCTCAATGCGTGTGTGTCCTTTTAGATGAGTAATGTTGAAGCCGGCGGAGGGACTGTATTCACACAAGTTGGAACGGCGCTGTTTCCAAGCAAGGTTGGAAAGTTGTTTAAAAGTCTTTTTAAGGACGAAGTGGGCTCAATAATGCGCAGACACTGAAAGACTAACACAAGAAGTATTATGAGTTCGACTGATCCCGTTCAATCGTAACTTGAGTTTCAACGCCTGCGTTTCGCTACTACTCTAGTAGCGTTCACAACTGCAATGATCTTTAAAAAATACTACTTCCGCCGTTCAGTTCATTTCATCTATTCCCTGTGATATGCGGGAAATATCAGTTGTTGAATCCTTTTTACGCTGGCTAATTAACGTTTACGTTCTCCACTCAGTTGAAAACAATTTTTCACTCCCCTCCAGCGATGCACGCATTTTCTTTAGGAAGTCTCCCTCTGACCCTCTTCAACTCCATATTATTTTTCTCCGTGTAGGGAGACGCAGCCTTCTGGTGGAACTTAAAGCGCAGTGGTGCCGGTGATGATAGCACGAGACACGCTGGGTGCCCTGTGTTGGTCGGTAGCAAGTGGGGTAAGTTAAGGGTGCATTTTTGGGGGACTATTCTGTCCATTCTTATTCCGGTTTAGGATTAACGGAATAACAGGAATAAGGTTTTCCAAAAAAAACGCGTATTCCGAAAACGGAATGGTTATTGCAGAGGTGACCTGAGAACTAACACTCGGAATAGTCTGGACACGACCAAGAGTGACATTTAGCGGCCGCGCACGATTTGGGTGCCAAAATAATCCCACGAAAACGCGTTCTGTGTATTCCGAGTAAACCGTATTTAGTCTATTCCGTTCATTCTGCTATCGAGAGCTGAATGAACGGAATGCTATTTCTTTCATTCCGAAAACGGAATAAGCCCCCCCNNCCGCGTAAACCGACCAATCCATCTTATTCCGGAAAGGCCCCCCCAAAAACGCACCCTTATAAAGCATTTTCAGTAGGGTAGCCAGCGGTCATAGCGGTAAACCTCGACCAGAAAAATGGTCCCTATTTTCTCTTGTGTGAAGTTCTTATTTAACTTAACGAGTACATAAATAATGTATTTACTTGTTTTCAGTTGCAAACAAGTGGATTCACGAGCGAGGTCAGGAGTTCAGAAGGCGCTGTGGTCTTTCACGCCATGAATGATTCCACTGGGAGCATGGGTGGAGCCCAATAACCATTGGAATTTTTTTCAATATCGGGAGTTATGCTTATTTGAAATAGACTTTTTTGACCAACCAGACCAAGGAGCTTGATAGGTGAATAGTCTTAAACATAACTTTTGTGCAATCATTCAGGTTATCCCGAAGTTACTAAGGTGATTATAATATTTTTTTAATATAATATATCGTTATAGTAAGGTTACCCAGGTTACTCGCGGCGCGCAAAGAAGGAGAAGGACTTGCCCTTACCTTAAATGGCTGAAGAATTTGATTCTTACGCTAGAAATGACTTAACATATGAATCTGCAATGGAGCAGTTAACAATGATGAAGTAGATTACAAATATTTTTTATCCTTTGTGCTTGGAAAAGGTGCTGATATCTCTGATTGGAAATGCATTTTTAATGCTCTTCTTACGGGTTGCTATGTTTTACACCTTGAAACATGAAGGCTTTTCCCTACTCCTCCCAAGCGTATATATTGACAGGAAACGTTGAATAGTGGACGGTGCAGTGTGCAATATAGTAATGAGAACTCTTTTCAGTCCGAAAACAAATACGAACCCTGTTTATCCGTTTCATTGAGCCACACGTAAGCACTTTTCCATAATTGGGCTTTGGCTATTTAAGGTATTTCTGTTTGCTTAGGATACATGTATTCTAGAAACCATTGTAACAACAGACCATCCGCCTTTATCATGCACAGGCCGTCATTTTGAATCCAAAGAGACTGAAAAGTTTTTGTTTTTTCACGCCGAAACATGTTCCCATACTCATCAACTCGAGGCTTGGGGTACGAAATTTGTTGTTCCTTGCCAAAATGGCTGCAGCGTGACGAAAGCTCATTCATACACCAGTTTTCTGTTGGTTCTCTACTTTTTTTCGAGAGGTTTTTCCCCGAGGTACTCTGATTTTCCCCTCTCTACCAAAACATTCTACTTCTGATTCCAATTTATTTTCTACTTTATTTTTGTGGCTACCACTCGTTGAGAGTATAGATCGTTTTCACATGACGTCACGGCGGCTATATTAGTGTATCTAAACAAAGAAACGGCGGCCATATTGGTGTCCCTTAACTATCTTCGAGGAATTGAACTTCATTCTTATGCAAATATTTCCTTTTGTTTCCGTAAATCAATATGGCCGCTGGTCACGTAAGTGAAAATGATCGATAGTCACTATGTTGGCACTTTTGTAAGTAATCCTAATGTTCGGATAGTGTTCGGAATCGCACGGGCGGGCTTCGATCGACACCGATGCTTATTTATATCTTGGATGTTTGTTACCCAGAGCCGAGATTGCACATGTTAAGGCTGGTTCACACGAGCAACGCAAGCGCAAGAGACGTTCACACGTCGAACGCAAACGCAAGAGGAATGAGATACGCACGCGCATTTCAGTACCCCAAGATGGCGGCATCGTATGAGGACGCCATCTTGGTTTGAACTTAAACCGCAGAGGCATGGAACGAGTGTTGTTAATCTTGCGTTTGCGTTGCCCCGGTTCACACGTGTGAAATGCAAACGCAAGCGCAAATGCAAGCGCAAGGAAATGAAAAATTTTCCATTTTTTGCGTTGGCGCTTGCGCTTGCGTTTGCGTTGTGGTAGTTCACACGTATGTTTGCTTGCGCTTGCATTTGCGTTTGCGTTGCTCGTGTGAACCAGCCTTTACTCTTTAAGTAATAAAAGAAATGATGTCCAATTTCATTCTATCTTACAGTAGTAGCCACATGTAGTCCTCGACTACCGATTGTTATTATTGCTGCCATCGCAGCCTATTGATGACGGATACCAACAACAGAACAGAGAAAAGAACCACTAGCGGTACCTCTGGACATTGAAGCCTGAGCGTTTTACTATGATTATGTACTATGATGATAACCCCCAAGATTTCGGCTCGTGGATCGTTTATACTTGCCCCAACTTCGGCCCTTCGCAAGCTTTTTAGTACCTATCCACTATCCACAGTGAGGGAGAGAATTCATAAATAATAGATTCCTTTCTTATTCGCAGCTCAGTTCCGTTCTACTTCTACTCAAATTTCGAGCGCTTATATATTTGACTTTGTAGTCATTGTGTCTTCCATATGGTACGCAAACTCTTTTGGTAGGCCTTGGAGTACATGCCGTTTGCGCATGCGCATTGTTCAAAACGATTAAATTTTACCAAGCTGTCGCTTAAAACGTGCACAGATTTACAGACGGGTGATTCGAAGACAAAGGCTTTTTTTCGTTTGTGTTTGTGGCTGCTGCTTCTAGGGAGCAAAGATCTTTATAAGGAAGCAACTATTTGACCACTCCTATTTTATGAACCGGCTGTCTTTGATATAACAGTAAGATTTTGCGGTCAATATTGGACTGGAATCCCTTTCTACATGGCGAAGTGTGCTTTGGAAACAGCAAGAATCGTAGCAGTTGCGTCACGCGGAAAGTTTACAAAAATAACACGGGTTATGGAAAAACAATTACAGTGAAACTCATGGTTCCAATTGGCCATCGTCTAACTGGCAAATTGCATTTCTACTCTTGCTATGAATACCAACATAGCCCTTTGAATCTTCTTTTTACTTTCCATCGAATGTAAAAGCACCGTTTAAGATAAAACGCCTTTGGAGAGAACACGATGCACTCCACCGGGTTAAAATTTGGAAGTGCCATGATTTTTTTCTAGATTGTCGACATGCTTGAGATTTGATAAAACGAAAGGCGATCCTAAACGCAAACAATAGCTTTCAGTCCAACATATCATTTGAACGGTCTGGCTATCTCGAACGCATTTATCTCGAATCTCGTCCTATATCGATATAGTACATCAAGCCGAAGATTTACTCACAAAAGCTTGCAAACTTTATTTCTTGTCCGTGGTATGCTCCGTTAACGAGAAAAATGGCAAAATTGTAAGGGGTGTTCGAAATAAAGGTTGGAAATTTGAACGGCGCAAATGCGAGGAGAGTCCCTTTCTGTTCATCTAGCAAAGGGAGGTGTCAGTTGAGGGAAAATAAATAGTTCCGTGACTTCTACGTCGGACGGATTTAAACTCGTACGTGTGTGCCTATCTGCGGTGTAACTTCCGACCTTCGGTTAGAAAACACTCCCAGTTGATGATTGCAACACGTATTTTGTTCTCAAGGCTGTTCCGCCGGGAAATGCCGACCTATTTTGAGGCACATGGAATTAATTTTGAAGTGAATTCTAGTAATCAATGTACGTTAAAATCCGCTGGATTGACATGCAGGGTATTGTTCCAATTGATCATGACTGGAGGGGTCTGTTTACTCGAGTTATGACTGTCTGGAAAGATATTTTCCAGCATCACCCTGCTGGGTCGTGCAAATATTTTCTCGAGTTCGAAAAGATAAAAACGGTGTAACTTTCTTTTCGACGACGGCATTAACTTTTGTATAGGAGTTCTTGTCATATAATGGTTTTGTTTCTTAACGCCAAAACGTAACAGTTTCTTCTACAGAAGAGGTGTACGTTGATCATTCTTGCTGTGTCAATACCCCGATAGCGAAGAACAGACATTGCTACTCTGTCATTCAGTAATTAACGTTCACTAAATCACCACTGGCATCTCCTTCCGCCTTCCATTAAACTTCCATGCATACTATGGATCAAACCAGAGAATTATCGACACATTTACATATTTATAAAACGCGATTTAACTTGGATTGAAGAACATCGAACTCTCTTCCAAGCGGTCTTCTTAGCTATGAATTCTCAAGTGCTGCCGGTGTTAAAAGAATCATCGGAACCAATCGCGGGTCAAACGGGTCGACCGAGTATTGTCTTTGTGCCGCAAGACGCAATCGCTGATTGGTGGAGAAATTGACAGCTGTCCACTATTAACGACATCTATCGGAACTTCGTTAATGAGCCCTGATTGGTGGGGCGGAGCTTGTGGTGACTGAAAAATTTATAGAAGGCCAACGCAAGATAGTTAATACATGAGAGAAAGCAACCCGCGCCGGACACGAGTCATAAATCATCCATGGACGACACTTCGGACAATCACCATGGTGGTTCTAAAAGGTACCATCTTCGACCAGTCTCTCGCGAGTCGCGCAACAAGTTGGCCGTGATGGCTGCGTGTGAGGAGGATGATGGAGAAATATGTAGCGATTGTTTTAATGATTCCACACGGCTTAGAAGGTACCCGCATTTAAGGTCAACGAGGGATTGTGCCACCGTGAGGGAACGAAACCGCATGCACAAGTTGAACAGAGCGTTTGAGGAATTGCGAAAAGTCATTCCAAAAACTACCTACGGCGGGGAAGAAAAACTGTCCAAAATTGCAACACTGAGACTGGCGATAAATTACATCTCAGTGCTTTCAAACATTTTAGAACGGAATTCCAAGGACGAAAAAGATGGAGACGAAGGCCTTGAACCAACGACCAAGAAACAACGTTTGAGCGACGATGAGCAAGACACGGCATCTAACTCCAGCGGTAACGATTTTGGTTCAGAATATTCGCCAGAGGGAATCTTCCTTAACGAAAGTAAGTCTCTCTATGTGTTATTTTATCAAAAGGGTGCCAAAGAAATTTAGCTCTCTTAAACGCATCAAGATTTTGTTTATTCCGCTGATTTAAAAAGGTGACAAATTTTACACCTAAACTAAGGGGCAGGGAGAAGAAAGTCTTTAAGGGGGTGAAGTCGATTTAAGCCCCCAGCGTCGAAGAATTTCTCGACAGAAAACAGGTTTATGAAGCTTTCTGTCCTTTCCGTCATAACCTCTTTTAAAATAAGTTTTATTTTAAATCTTAAAGAAGGTTAATTGACTCTTAGCACACAATTTACGGCTGGCTTCACTCTGCGTGAAAAATTGTTCGACAACGGTTTCCAACTGTTGACATGAACTTTCCGAGGATAAAATGAATTATATACGCTGACCTAAACTCGTCCGTGTTCATTATTGTGTTATTAGCTAATCTAGGGTTAGCTATAGAGCATTAACCTCCGGCGGTGCTTTTAGCTTGTACCTGAGAGTTTCAAGTGTGATCTTTGGAAGTGTTACTTATCACATTGCGCCGTTTTTTAACGATTTACGGGATCCTAAAGCATGACCATTCGTGTCTAAAAAGTTATCGCTAATTTTATGTTATTCTGTTTACGTACAACAAGTGGCTAAATGATAATGTGTTATATATATGAAAGTTTTATAATAACTGGTAAAATATATTCAGTTTGAAACTTTTTGTTCGCAGGTTTTTGGTGTGGAACACTTGAAGAATTTGTGGACACGAACTGGGATGAACTGTTCCTAAACGATGCCCTGGGAGCTTATTCGATCACGTAGAGATCTTGACAAAAGAAATACCTCAGGATATCATGAATATCTGACAAGGCCAAGAAATGTTCAAGGGCTATGATCAAAGTAAACTAAAAGAGAAAATTGATAGTTAACTTGCAAGTTAACTCAGGCGCTCACAATTGACGAAAAATTCCAACACTAGGGTATGTTTATAGACCCCTTCATCTGTGGTAGAGTTAAGCTTTGCCATAATGCTGTATGCCGTGTAGAAATACATCATGGCTTCCTTCCATAAGTCTGTCTTATGTAAAACTGTATAGGCTGGGTGACTAATCATTTTAAAGCTCTCCTCTGCTTTGGTGGTGTTTATCATATCTTGAAATGTCTGGTTCCAGCTTTTGAATTTGTTGATCAAGGAAACCGGTAACCTCACATGAACTGAAATAGTCCAGGTTTCACTATGGTACAGCTGTCATGACATGTTTGGCTGAAACGAGAAAGCTTAATTTTTTTGGGTGCTGTTGGGTGTAAGTGTTCTTACTTCAGCACTGGTTCAGAACCTGAGGAAATTCTTTAAACGCACGCACTTATTTCAGAGTACTTGAGTTTACTCTTTTTAATCTTAAACTGAGATGACTATAGGAGTCCTGTAGGGTTCATAGTGGATGATATTAAGGACTCACACAGTCGTGATTGTCATATTCTAGGCTCAGAACAAAATATTTACTCGCCAAATATCAACCTAGGCAAATATTTAACATATTCCACACCATTTTAGATTGTCAGTGAGATTGTTCTCTGAAAAAAACAAAACAAAACAAAACATAAATAAATAAAAAGAAAAACAAAAAACGAAAAAACAAAAGATTGTAAAACCGTGTTTGAAAATTCGAGTTTGGATAATACGCTGATGTGTTAAGATGAAAGCAATCGAACAGTAGTTTCCTGTGCAGCTGTAATTAAAAGGAAGTTCTTCCTTTTTCATATCTTCTCTCTGTATGCTGTCCAAAGGAGTTGCTAACTGTTGGATGAAATGAGTCCACTGAGTCAACTGTAATCTGAATGAGTCTAGGGAATTGTATAAATAGTCCATTACTGATCCATTGACATGAAACGTAAATTATGTTTACCTATATATGCACTGTGTCTATGGATTGGCTCTTGAAATGCGACAAACCGGAATAAAATCCATTAAGCACTAATTTCCTGTTCATTATAGAGTTCAAAGATGTTCCATAAAGGGAATATACTGTTGGACGGCCAATCAAATGGTTATTCAGCCTCACCGCTTCGCTGCTTATCAACTTCAATTTAAATTTTACATGATTGACTGGCTGATGACTGACTGAGTGATTGACATTCACTTATTTCACTGCGAGAGCACCTACCAAGTCGTCAACTTTGTTTCGTTTTTGCCTGCTGTCTGTTACTTTATTTTATTTTCATTTAGAGACCTTTCAAATGAGCTGACAATTCACTGATTGGTTAAAGAGAATAGCCATTAAACCAACAACTGCATTAATTCAGACGAGACTAGGTAAGACAATCATGCTTTCTCTCGTTAAGAGGCACTCACTGATCCTCCCAATCTCGTTCCCAGAGCCCGCTTTTCTTTTGGTCAGCACCAAGAACACGGACTCTGGCCACAGCCAATTGATGCGCATTCGCATCGAAGGTCCGTTTTTGTAACCGTTTATTGCTTCAAAGTTCTGAATCGCGTAGGTGAGCCGTAAGTCCGTGACGCTCGCCTGGTCCCAGTCTAGACTGAAAACATTAGCTATCGCATCTACATTTAATACAACAGCGAAACAGAGTTTTCAAAGGAAAAACGAAATCTCGTATTCTGTGGATCCGTCTATGAGACGTTTTCAATTTCCACTGATGAATAAATCCAAATACGGATTTCACACCTTCCTTTGTAACTACGTTTAATCTTCCCTACACCAATGAAAGCTTTCGTGTGGCTGAATATTTAAATTTTTCGTCAATTATGGTAAATTATGCAACGGTGAACGGGATGAAGCTGAAAGCTTAAGTTGCTCTTTCGATGTTTGTGAATAATAATTTAAGGATTTTAATTTAATTTGATAACAATTTGTGCTTATTTTTTGCTACAAATTTCTGCTGTCAAACTAGCTTGCCGGTTAAATTTTCAACTGAATTAACACTTAAACACATTCTACCGGTAAAGAGGCTTGTTTGATAACTTGATAACCGGGTATGACTAAAACTCAAAAGTCGCTAGCAGGTGCGTTTATGCTATACCAAGTAAGTCTATTGAATGTTGAATAAATCATTTTCAAAACGTTGCAATTCTTATGCGTGAAGCCCAAAATTCGCTTTATTTTGGTTATCATCCTGTCTTACATTGCCTGAAATTTGTAAAACTGTAGAGAATGACACTTAAAAAAGTTAAAATCTAAATTTAAAAAAAATCTGTATTGACTGTCGTTTGCTTCTGAGATAGAACAGATACCTATTCATATTACATTTCTTTACTTTTGTCCCTCTCTGTCGCTTTCAAACAAAAATAAACTAATATTGAAGTGTGGAGTGAATTGTAAACAACTGGGGAGGTTAGAGTTAGGGTGACTTTATAGGTCGTATTTTATTAGTGTTGCGTTAAAAACTGAATGAGTAAATAAAATTGCTCCTTTCAGTTATCTTCAAATAACAATAATGTAAAAACGGTTCACTTGAGAAAATTTACACTGTTACAAAACGATTCCTTTTAATGTCGAGAAAAACTACCTGAAATTTATCATTGCATAAAAATACTCGGTACGGGATAAATCGTTAATTATTCATTTGAGAGCTGTTTTGTTCGCCGACCGGCAGTTTGTTACAAGATCTCCAGGAAGTAGATATTTACCTCAAGACGAGGTAAAAAGATCTTTTCCCTACTTTGATCTCTCCAGCTCTTTTATAAAAACAACATATACAATGAATAAAATGAGGTAAAAAAGCCCCAAAACGAAGCACCTGCGGAAGCTAAACACAATACGCTACCGAAGACAATGCACAACCTTAACACAATGCTCATGCCTTTTTCAAACAAAGACAAGCTCGCCTTAATATTCGGTGCTGGAGATCACTAAACAGCTGTTAGATGTGTGACAACAAATATCTGCCTGAAAAGGAGGCGGCATTGTATTAAATGCAACGCTTTTTGGGATGTTTTGTTTTTAAGAGCGCCATTAGCCTCCAGTAATAAGGTCATTACGAAGCAAAATTTACGCTGTACTCGCACCTGTTACGAGAGCAAAGAAGGCCATTTATATTCCGAGAAAATTGACAATGAAAGTGTCACGCTTGCCATCGGTCAACAATCTTTGTGTGGTGGTCGTGAATGAGTGTTTGCGAAGCTAAATGATAAACAATTTCGGGCCTCTTTGTGTTTGGAAAGCAGGTGGTGTTCTAAAATGCTAATGCCAGTGACAGATCTCTGGATATTTAGCAGCAAAAGCAAAAACATCACTCTGTAAAGCACGCAGAGGGAGCCCAGGTGTTTTGAGGCAAGACAGTGTCCGCGAGTAGCATAACACTAGTCTGGCGAACGCGAAATCGCTAAGTCGCCACGTTTTCTGCCCAGGGAGGAATACTCTATCAACCAGTTGATGAAATTTACAAACTAATAAGGGCGGCAGCCGCGAGAAAGCTTCTCTAAACGTGTTTTGAGAGGGTTTCTATGGGTGAAACGTCGCTGATAAAATCGGTGTATGAACAACCTATGAGTTCACTTAACTACGGGGGTTCAAATGTTGGACTGGATCCAACGAAAGCTGCGATCACGGAGCCTAAGACGTGTCCTATACCGGCACAAGACGGCGAAAACATAGCGAGTGGGAAAAAGAAGAGAGGTCAAGGTGCCAAGAAGCCACGGGCGAAACTTAAAAAAGGATTGTCTTGGCGGCAATCAAACAGATCAAGACGTTTAATCGCGAATGCACGCGAACGATCGCGAATTCATATAATGAGCGAAGCTTTCGAAGGCTTGAGAAGGGCAGTGCCGAGTTACTCCAGCGATCAAAAGCTGTCCAAACTAGCCATCCTTAGGCTGGCTACCAGCTACATCTCGGCATTATCTTATTTAGCGGAGAACGATACTTCGAGCAAATCACTTAAACATTTTGCGGAGAGCGTGGATCAATGTACACAGGCTCTTCAAACAGAGGGACGGGCGAAACGGAAAGAGTAAGTGAATTATTACCTTCCGAATGCATATTTAGCACTTTCCTCTCATGTGAACACAGTAAGTTGAAACGTACAAAAACGAACGAAATTTCATTTCGTAAACTAAAAAATCTAAACGAGCAAATACAAAAGTACGGACCAGTAGCTTTTATTTCAATGGTCACACTTTAAAATCCCATTCAAAGACTCCAGAGTTAGAGGCAGCTTGTACAGCATAATAAACACTACAAAAGGAAGCTAGTGCAGCTCAGTGCCTACACTTAGAAGTTTACGCTTCAGAATTTAATCCACAACGTCAAATTAAGACTGAGACTGGCTTGACCAACATACCAAGAAGCACCAAAAACGCGCAATTTTATTCAGATGGATTTTATCGACAGTAAATGTAACAATGGAAGTGTTGTTTCAGCTTCCGTGGTATATTTTTGCGGTGAAATCGTTTCAAGCACATTGTTTTTAGAACAAAAAAGACAATTTTCTGTATTTTCCTCCTTTTCTCCCTCTTCCAAAGATGAACTAAAAATTTCGATATTAAAATATCAAAATGGAACATATCTGATGTATAGATAATTTTTTCTTAATACTTCACACTACAAAGCGCAAATTTGCCTTCATTTTCCCTTTCAGAATCCTCTTTTATTAATTTTTTTTAATATGTTTTAGTTTAAGGTGATGCTTATACATTTGACCTTTAAAACTTGCGGGATACTCTTATTGCAGTGAATAGCCTTTTGATTTCATGCGCATAAAACTTATTGAGTTGTGCCGCGTGCATGATGAAAACGTCACCAATATAAATGGAGTTTTAAATGTGCATCCCGAGGCCCATAATAAGAATGAAAACGTCTCAATTTCAGATCGAAAAGCACTAAGAAAAACAAAATAAAAGCAACAACTAACACCTGGAATTTTTGTTGAAGTAGACTTCTATTTTGTTGTATATTAAAACTCTGATACCAACCAATCATCTCTTTGCTACCTCGAAGAAGACACGAGACTAATTAAAACACTACACCTGCTAACTGACACGTTGTAGAAAATCGAAAAATAAAACTTCGATTCATTAAACAAAAACAGGAAAGAAATGGAACTTATATTTGCTTTATTATGGTTCCCAGTGGCACTATATTTATATTGCAAAGGTTTGTAGTGATTTGCGAATGTATTCCATAGAGTAAAGAAAATACTCAATTGTGAAAAATTCTCTTCCCAGTCTTTGAGTAGATTTTTAAACCTTACTTTATTGAAAATGCGTTTCCGTTTTATCTTCTTTTTTTTTTCTAACAAGATTTGTCATTTGGGGCGACAACTTTTCCACGTTTGAAAAAGATAATGTCATTCAAGCCGAGAACTTTCAACTCTTATTTCCCAACACCGACTGCCGGCTTCCGCTGCTTGGCCACACCCCGAAATGTGATCATTAATTAAACGAAAGCCCTACTGAGCCGTGTTCTACTTTACAGCTGTTTATTCCGATGGCAATCCGTGGATAAAATGAAATCTTGTGTATAGTGCTGCACAAGTTAGCTCATATGCATATTTTAAAGTCCTTGAATAGAATCGTTTACGTACGCTCAAAGTAAGCGAACTTTATTTCAAGTGGCGCCGTTTGGTAAAGTTGTTGTTGTTGTTCTTCTTCTTCCTTTTCCTACAAGGCAAGTTGCTTTTAGCCCAGGTGAGACTCAATGCTCAGGGAAGACAAAAGGGAGAGAGGTCCTTAATTAAAAGCCGAGCGTAAAATCTTGGCCGAATTTTGACACCCTTCAAAGTCGCTGAAAAATGAGAGGATACAGTTCTTTTGTTCTCGGGTGCGTTTCGGCTGTTGTTTGGAACACAGCAAAGTGCTCTTTACAGGAATAAGGGTAGCATTTCGACATAAAATGGTTTCGTGAACGCCTAGTCCTATGACAAATGCGAATACAAGATCGTTTGCATATCCTCCTAGGCCTTCAGATCATTGCACATGTGCAAAAGACACTTAGCGCAGCTGTAATGAGGTAAAAATAACTGATTCTGTCAAACATATTCAAATAAGAATAATAAAAGTCTCACCCGACTTAGTTGTGCTTTTATTTTTCTATACTTCAGGGCAAAAAAGGCCTTCAGAGAAGAAATAATTGCAAGGACGTCATTAGAATAAATATATTTATACGGCCATGCTTGAATTGTAATTAACGCTCGAACTGTGGCAGATGTCAGCGCTGGAAACAGAAAATAGCATAAACAACCTAAATGGAAGGAAATTATCAAAGAAATTATTACATTAGGTAAAAACAACATATTTACGATAAAATAGGATCCCCAGTGCCGGAAGCAATGAAGCTCGATACTGTTCGTTTTATCGTTAAATTGTCCTGGGAGGTGACTTTTGTCTATTTAGTGTGTGTGTGTGTG
>BLFK01000484.1:109459-111959 GCA_014634185.1 Astreopora myriophthalma
TAGGGGGGTTGATAGTCGCCTTTGTTGCTATGCTCCTCTCTCTTTCCCAGGTTGAGTGACAACACAAACACACACAAACACAAACACAAACACATACAGAACGAGTGCAACCGGCGAGGAGGCTGGAGGAGACTGGGTTTGCTGATATTGCCATTATCTGAAACACCGTTTGTTGTTGTTGTTATTATTGTTGTTGTTGTTGTTGTTTGTTTCTTGTTTTTTTGGTGCTGCAGAAAACTCATGTGAATAAAACTGAGTAAAAAAACATCCTAAATAATTTAAATTTGAATGATGTACTTTTGATGTACTCTTTGAGAATTGCGGACTGAGGCGGAGATGTTCCTGAGAATTGCAAACAAGGGTGGAGGTGTTCGTGAAGATTGCAGATGGTGGCGGGGAACAGGGATTCTCCGCACTGCGGAATTGAGACAGGATCAGTAGTGGGTGACATGGGCGTTCTCGTGAATTGTGGGCGGGAGCACTGGAGGAAGTGGTGGTTTCTGTGAATTGTGGACAGGGGCAAGGGTGATTTTGGAGAATTTACCACCCTCAATCATTGAAAGACAAGCTCGACCAAAAGCTGTCATAGTTACTAATGTGTATATGGGATGTCAGTTTTGGTCGGAGACAGGCGCAGGGAGCTATGAAAAGCTTGCGTGAGAAAGTCCTGCACGATGTCTGGTTATTTTTTCAAATTTTCTCCTGCTAGACTTGTTTCTATGTATTTTTTCCACCTTTAACCTCATAATGGTTTTAATAGTCTCTCGTTCCTTATGTTTCGACTGAAAAATGGAGTATCATTCACAAAGAATGTAATGAAAGTGCACCTAAACTCAAATATTTTTCATTTTTAATATAAATCTGTCTACCCAAAGCAAACATGTTTTGCTATTTGTACCTCAAAATTTTGCCTTTTACGTGCCACGCAAGATACGTACAGTTCGCAAAACTAGCAATCATTTGGACCCACGACCGAGCTGTGATAGGCATGCGTCTATTGTCGATTTATGTCACAAACTGTTTTTCAATGCAAACAGTTCTTTGAAAATATGAATGCAAAGCAGTTTGTGACGTAAAATCAAGAATAGACCCGTGGCACGGTCGTGGGTCTATATGGCTGCTAGTTTTGCTAACTTTACATAGCTAATGCAACACATAAAAAGCGGAATTTCGAGGGGAAAATGGTAAAATATGTTTGCTATAGAATTATCTTAATTATAATAAAGAAAAATGAAACATTTTTACCTTTAGGTGCACTTTAAATTCACGGATTTAGTGTGGTTTGGTAAAGCAATACAACTACCGTTTCTTCGCTTGGTAAACCAACATGGCTGCCTTGACGTCATCTGCAAATGAGCCTGTAAGCTTGGATTTGAATATTGGAATTTGCACTCCAGGCAAAGAGCCGCAAAGGTACCATTTCATGTCTGTCGTTTGCCTAGCGAATTGCACCATCGATGGTAGGTAAGAGCCTGTAGCCTTGGCAGCCAACATATTAGGGGTTTCCTTGAGAAGTTCACTTCACCCTCTTTTTCAAAGTCGGGTGCAAAGTCCGTCTTATGAATATTAGTTTTTATTCTTATGTGAAGTGATCATGACTACCAGCAAAAACGATTTGCACTTGGACTCGCTGTGACAAAGGAGCCCGCAAGGCTGACGTGGGCCGGAAATGGCTTATTTTATGTCGATTCTCTCTCTGTCTCTCTTTTTTTTTATTTTACTGTTGATCGCTCTGTTGTACAATTTCCGGTCTGCTTGCGTATTTGCTTACCAGCTCCAACACTGAACGCACGTAAGACAATGACTAAATAGAGAAAAGTTTGCATAAGACATCTCTAGCAACAGAACAGGAAAGGACATGGAAAAGTAAAAGGAAAGTTGAGTGAGAGATTTTTTTTTTGCGTGCATTTTCATCCACTTTCTACACTGTAATATATGTACATCTATGTTAATTTTTTTTTAAATTATACTTTACTAGAACTTGGAAATGACCTCGGAGAGGTCGAAACATCATTCCCTTTTATCGCTAATTTTTATTATAAAGTCACCGTCGAAAAAGCTACTCTTTCAGTTTGATCCATCCTGAGTTTGTTTCCTGCGAGGCTGTGCACTATCACATCCCGTCAGGTCATCGATTTAACCCAATCACATACGGAGAAAATTTCGAGCCGGGTTAAGTATAACATTCGGAAGGGAAAGCTTCAGGCGAAAACTTTACCGGATTAATTCGAAAGAGTGCCGCGGCGCTTATTAGATGTTTCCCAACTTGCCGATGATTAGGAGGTGGCGCTAATGGTGTCTTCGGAACTTGTCATTGCCAATACTTTAGAGAGAGCTACTGGTAAAAATTGGAAGATACTCGAAATTCAAACTGAGAGTTTTTGTTGTAAATCGCAGTATGAATTTCAATAGTTGGTTTAAGACGTTTTGGCATTTTTACCCTATTACTCATACTCTGAAACCATTACACGACTCGACATTCAGATCCTTGCATTGTACA
>BLFK01000484.1:114459-119830 GCA_014634185.1 Astreopora myriophthalma
ACAACAAGCCGAAAGTCGGAAAATGTCATCCTTGAAAGCATATATTTACAAAGGCAGACAATTTTGTTTTTAAAAGAATATCGATCTTAGTCGGCGTTTTTGAAAGCTCCGATGCTGTTTAGCGCGTTTTCGGTGAAATTGATAGATCGTAAAGATATGAAAGACAAGCCTGTTTTGATAAAGACAATCGAAAACGTTTTTATGTTTGAAAGGTCTCAAACAATTTTAATAAAAAGGCTTTAGAAAGCCACAAATTGCCAAGATTAGCGGCACAACAGAAGCGAGGTTGCCGGAGCACGCGCAAAATCGAAAGCGTGTGTAGGTTTTGTCATGCTAATTAGTGTGGTCCCCGCACGCGTGCAGTAAAGAAAGATGTGTTACAACTTACACAATAGCCAGTGAGCTAGCGATAGCTGAAAGACCAGCCTGAGCAAGCTGAACGACAAAACAGCATCTGTGAGGTGCAACACTTGGATGAAAATCATGACAAAAGGAGTTGGCGAAGACAACAACGTAAATGAGCAAATCGCGCCTTCAAGCAAGGAAGTTAATTCCGGCGACAATTCTAGATACCGAAAGTGGGCCCAGCTGGACCGAAGCCGCAGACTGAAGGCGAGCGCTCGCGAACGCAAGAGACGACATGTTTTGAACAACGCTTTAGAACTTCTACGGAAGAAGGTACCCTGCGTGGACCAGAATCCTCAAAAACTGTCCAAAATCGAGGTGCTGCGAATGGCCATTGACTATATAGCGATGTTGAGTTGTTATTTGAAAGGCTCCCAATCTACAGCCGTGTTTACTGGGCATCTTCCACCAGTTGAAATGACAGCAACGGCTATCGCGCCAAATATCCCCGGAGAAACAAATTTGCTTATGCATGATCAAGCTGTTACAATTGTTGTTCCAAAAACACTGGACCAGTTTCAGGTAAAATAGGAATGACACTGTTGGTAGATTACTTTGTAAGAAAACAGATTTGACTAACCGTTAAGCAATCTATAGTGTAAAGACCTCGCACTTCTTTTCCTAATTCGATGCGTTATTTTAAATGAGTAATTTGGATTTCTTATTATTTTCCACAGCCACAAGACCATTATGGCATAAAAAGTTCTGAACTTGATGTCTATTTGAAGGGATTTCAAGACTTTTCTCACGATTGAGCCGAACTAATTACTCTAATACCCATTTACATGTAAGATATTGTAGATAATTTTGAATTGCATAACCGTTTTTGCTCTTCCCGAAGAAAAGATAGGGTCCGCAAAGTTGTATTATAAAGTTCCCAAACTTTAACGAACAGTTTTAATTGACTGAAGTGTCTTTATTAAGCGAGTGTACAGCTGTTTCTTGTCAATATGTTATTGAAATAACTGAATCAATTATATAAAGTTGTTTCTAAATACAATTTACTTCGGCGTTGGTTACCCAGTTGCGAATTCTGCCCGCGTAACATTTTGTAAGCCCGCGCAATTTTTCAGTCCTTGTGGGACTAATGTATTGGACCTTACATAAACCCCAGGTCTTCGAAGTAACAGGGACCAAGTTGAGCGAAGCATCTAAAACTGAGCTATCAGATCAGAAAGTTACTTAAAATGACGCGAGCAGCTGAGTTTACGCGAATCGCTCATGGATCATGTTAAACCGTTGGATTAGACGACGCGCGCCTAAATTCGAGACGGGGAAAACCTTTTTGTTGCGGTCCGTTGAAATACATAGTGAATAGAAGTTATAAATACATTTGAAGGTTGACATCGCTTAAATTAGGCGCCTAAGAGGGGTCTTTTGTCTGAAGACCACGTGGAAGATAATTCAGATATCACGCAAGAGACACGGAATAGCTCTTAATTCCAACGTCGCGCGCGTTTAGCGAAATGCGATAGCAACGGACTTCATTAAAATACCTAGAACTTCTAGAAAATTACCTCGGGCGAAGGAGAGCTAGATACAGGTATTGATGATTGTGGTTTAACTTCTACATTCTGAATAAATCGACTTCAGTCAACTGAAACAATATCAGTGCAGTACCTGTCAAACAACAAGTGAGTTTTGCATTAGCGGAAGAAATTTGGTGATGAAAATCAAACCGCGAATCAATTCAGCAAGATTTTGGCTCGAATGATTTTAAGGAGAAAGAATCTTCATTGTTATACAACAGAGTTTACATTTCGTGTATTCGCGTTGAGGATTACACGTGGTTTGGTGATCCAAGCAAGAGGCAGGAACAATAGGACTTACTTAACGAAATCATATTCTTTACTCGGTATCTTAGCAACTTTCTAAATGGGTCTGAAAATTACGCTAAATCACACACAACAGTCTTGGGACCTTCAATAGAGATTCATAAAATGACAAAGGCCTGATGCAAAGTTCGCGTGATGTAATCAGTGAATTGAATGTCTGAAATGTGAAGTCTCATCGAGCTGTGTAAAGAAAACTCGTATTTCGTCGTGTGTTGCCGTTACCGTGTACGATACTTTTCCTCAGGAATAAAACACCTTTGACAACTATGTTAAACTTTTAGGACAACAATGGAAAAGAACCAAAATTTCACCGTGCATTTGACCGCAAAGTGCATTTCTGTTAAATTTGGCGGGTTCATATTTAATGGCTGAATTTATTTGAGAACCCTCAGTGTCCCTAAAATGGGGAGACCATGCTTCTTACCGCAGAATTCCTTTTATTTCGTTAACCACACTCGCTTTGCGTTCACTTTGCGTTCGCGTTTTGCGTTTGCGTTCGCGTCCGGCATTCTTGATAAGTGAATTCTGCTTCCTGGTGTAGTGAAACTCGTTGCGGAAGTTAATAAGGTTTGAATCCATCCCCGCCAATTACAGCCACACACAAAAATTGTCACGTCGTTGAAATAGGTAAAGGAACACGCTACAGACAAACTCCGGTATTACGAAACCTTGTGTTCCCTAAAGCCCTGGCTTCGCTTGTTCAAAAAGGTATATAATGCTATTCACTGGATAAATCACTATCCAGCGCATGAAAGCCAGCATAACTAATTGAGTTATCCAGTGGATAGCGCTACCAAACCTTCAATAACCGGGGTCTGGTATAAGAAATGATATTCTTCAGCCCGGACAATGTTACAGGATTATAAATGGAACAAAACTCCATCAAAACAAGCCCCGATGTACCAAATGAAATTCAGAAGCCCAAAACTTTAAAATCAGCCCCAGTAAAACATTTCCTCGTACGTTCTCGTCTTAGTTTATACTCATTCTCTTCTCTTCGGCGATGCTCGGAAGATGTCGGCACTTCGAGGGTCATCGGAACATGTTCGGAAAGTTGGCACCTGCGCGTTCTCGCGTTAGATATTGAGGTACGTTTTTTTGCATTTTGTCATTGAGGAGTCATTGAAGAGAGGAGACGAGGAAGACAGGTTTACAAGACTACACTACAAGAGCCATCTATATTCGAATGGATTTTGAATGTCATACATTTGCTCTTATTTGAGCCTAAAGAGGCCACCTCTTGAACAACGGCAACGGCCAACACTTTACTAATCTCTCCCCATGATATCAGTCAGCAATCAACCGAAGATTTCTGCTTAAAAAGGCCGATTTCAATTTGGCAATGTGTGAAAACCACGAAGGATGGAAATAGTAAATTTGATCTTTCGTTGTACGAACCAGAATTCAAATCAGTGAGACGTTGAAAACGTTCGACCCCAGCCGCTTCGAGCCTCACCACCGGCTTTAGAGTACCGGGCTGTCAGTACTGAATCATGAAACAACTGATTTAATGGAGTGAGTCTCGGCGAGGAGACAACCACTAACTTGTTACCTAATTTTCCCTGGCTTAGTTAATATGTGGTAAGACGTAGTTTAGAGATTCAAAAGGTGGCTGATGCAGAGCTAACGCAGCGAATGCTAGCATTCAGTTAGAAACTCTTCATGGAGGCCAGTTTAGCTTCTCGACTCGTGATACCAAATTATGCGGTAAAACAAAATGAAAAGGACCAAAAACTGCAAAAATTTAAAAGTATGAACACATGTTAGCGTCAAAAGAGAAATGAGAAAATGTCAAAATGTTTTTGAAAAGGTAATCAAATAATGCAGAGTACCTGAAAATGATCACACAAATTACCATTTAGCGTATCACTGATAGATTAAAAACATTCCCAAAGGAGTAACAAACCTTCCATAACATTGGTCTTTTCTTCAGCAAAAAAATATCCAGCACGCGCGCAAGCCTAAAGGGAACTTGTAAAAAGTAGATTGACGCCTTTTTAAGACACTGAACAGCGAAATCTAACTTCTTTTCTAAAAGGGCAATTATGCTTGCACGTGGTACAAAATGCTCAAGATCAAATTAAACACGCACGTGCTGATTGTAATAAAAGAGCACATAATCAATACTGCAATCAAAATGTTTCTGTTTTCGGTTACCGAGGCCTTTGTTAGCCGACCCTTTGGAGAGCTCTGGTCTGCAAGTGAAAGATACAAAGCCCGCAAAAACAGGAGGAGTTTCGCAAACAATAGGTACGGCGTGCTACGTGCAACGTGAAGAGCTTTTAAAATGGAGAAAAAAGTGAAAAAGGACAAAACACGGATTTGTACGGCGTAACACACAGGTATCGACTGCTAGAACTCGCCCCTTGATTAAATTTCTTTATTATTCAGTTCGGTGTGGCCTGGATGAAAAACGTAAAAATAAATAATAAAGATCCTTTATTTATACTAAACAATTAGATTATGAGCTCGAGATTTCTATCGCGTGATAGTTGACGAGGGCGCAGCCCGAGTCAACTATCACGCATAAAAATCGAGAGCGAATAATCTAATTGTTTTAGTATAAATCTACTAGTCGTTCAAAACTAAACAAGTAAATCGCTACTCGCAATCACAGAATAGATAGCGAGTAGCGTAGCCAATCAGAGAACGGCATTCGTGATAGAACGCTAGTAGATTTATGCTAAAAGATGATATTTAAAGTTTCAAGCTTGTTGGGCCGTGCCGCGTGCATAGAAAGTAACAATTAAAATAAACAGAACAACGGTAAGAAACCGAACTGGAAAGAGGCACCCAGTCTTCGGTTGTTCAAAAGATGGATAACGCTATCCACAGGATAAATCAGTATCCAGCAATTAAACGCCAGCAAAACCAATTGAGTTATCAAGGAGATAGTGATTTACCCAGTGGATAGCGTTATCCACCCTTCGAACAACTCAGTGGGGAAAGTTGGCTATTTTCAAAGCGATGTTGAATTGACTTTGGGACCAACCAAGAAAAATCCAGTTAAAACAAAGTAAAGTAAAGCAAAGCAAACCATATTTAACGACGATAACTCGTAACAGTAATTCAACTGACAAACCTTAGGTCAAGGTGCGCTCATCCGAATGAGGTGTTTAGATAGAGGATGA
>BLFK01000484.1:121790-134290 GCA_014634185.1 Astreopora myriophthalma
TCCCCCTCCCCGCCTTTCTTTGGAAAAAATACCCCGCCCATAAAAAAATATATTGAATGACCAGAGGGTCATTGTATTGTCCGCTCTTACCGTCAATGGAGTCTCTCTTTCCTTCCAACGCGGCGTCGAACAAATGATCGGAGGTCTTCTCGAACTACAGAAAAGAAGGAAACATTCTGTGATCTGAAATATTATACATGTAGGTGTGTATCCGATTCTTAATTGGGTTTGCTCACAATATGTCTGTGATTCGGTCCTTTGTTCGCCCGAAGAAAACTGAGCACCTTCCGACACCTGCCGTACGATCCCTTTCTTTCCATTGCCGCGAAACACGAGCCTTAAAAAATTAGATTCGTCAACTTCCCTAACAATACATATGCGTTATTGACCAAGCTTTTTCGGTCAAGATGGCTGGATATTGGCCAAGTTCTTTTTTTGCGTTTTCATGGACCGAGACGAAGTCAAGGTCCATAAAAACGCAAAAAAAGAACGAGGCCAATATCCAGCCATCTTGACCGAAAAAGCTTGGTCAATAAAGGATTTATTATATGGCTTTCGAGGAAATTTTTCGCGCGGGACACGGCGGGTGGTCACGTGCCCGCTCGGGTAGCCAATCACAGCGCGCGATTTGGTTCATCTTGCCCGCTCACGGAGCTAGCCATATAATAACATGTTTTATTTAACTGATATCCTTATTTTCTAACAACACATAAAACATAAACCATGAAGTTTCATAAAATTTAGAGGGATTAAGTTACTTACCGACGCAAGCATTAGGACGCTCTCCTTCATCTTTGCCAATCCGAACCTAGTTATACCAAGCACCTCCCCCTTGGGCAAAAAAACAGAGAATTAGTCTACATGTGATAGATTAAGATCATAACAAATGTATTGCGTGCGTTTACGCATGCGTGCTTTTATCTAAGCCCTCAGGGTTCACTGAGATTTCCCCGCCACGAATTCTCTTCTAATCCCTTAGATTATTTGTCTATTTCTTTTTTTCTATTTTTTTAAAATCTAATTGCTTGTAGTTAGTTCCTTGTCACTATATTATCTTCAACTAGATTCACTTGTTACCCGATTGTATTGTATTACTTTCGTCATGACTATTCTTTCCCCAATGAAAACTGTATTATGTGGCAAATGAATAAAATAAATAAATAATAAATATATGGTACCATTTAACAATTCAGTCCTAGCAGTGTGTAGGACTGTTGTCACCTCAAAACGAGGCGGCGTGGCCTAGGGGTTACAACGCTGGATTTGGCTCCAGTTACTTTCTAAACACCGCCCCACAAGCTTGAAGCTTTAAACATCACCGTGTATATTATAAAAGAAGGTTCTTTACCTTACTTCTTAACCTAGTTTAATGGCTTAGCTCCCACGAGTCTCCTACAGAGCTCAGTGGTAGAACATCCGGGCCGAGTGGTTCGAAGCAGGGTTAGTGCTAAATTGGTATTAAATTCCATGACAACCAATAGGTCTTAACGGGACTTGACCCATGGTTGGCGCTAACCCTATTTCGAACAACTCGAACTAGTCATCGAAAGCTCATACTTTAGGTTCGACTCCTGTGAAGCGCACTTGGATTTTTTTCCCGAGTATGCCGCGTCATTACAGGAAAAAAAAAATCCTCATTTCATGACGTTACCTTGTAGGTCATGAGGTCGGCGAGGAGCATCACGTGACGTGCGTCGATACTCATGCCATGGCTCTTCATTGTCATGTTAATTTCATTCATGATGGTCGTCCTGGTAACAAGAGACATCAATCACTGACTCAGAAACAGAGAATGCCAGAGTATTCATGGTTTTATTAGTTTATTTAAGGTTCTCACCTGGCAGCCTCAATGCCAAGAACTTTCTCAACTTCAGCTGTGTTGTTTGAGGTTGTTGCTGTGCCTTTCACACCTAACAAACACCACCAATGTTATAACATGTGCATGAAATTTCAAGCATTATTTTTTTCTATTGATATACGCATATATCAAAATTATGTGCTTACGACGGACATAAAAGGTTCGTAATGTTGGATTGATCACCGCAAATAAAGTGCGCAACTTAAAGGGGCTGCGTCACGACAATTAGCCAAATTCAGCGACGGGAACTGCCAAACAAATAAAGTGAAACATGAAAATAACTGCTTAAAACATTGAAGGAAGGTTTGAATAAAACAGAAAATACAAAAGGAGACATGGATAGGCAAAACTGAAGAAGATTGAAGCGGATTGTAAGTGGGATTTTTGAAAACTGTTAAGCCTAACAGTCTTTCAAAGTTTATCTTTGTTGTTTGTAACTTTTCTCATGTATGCTTGGGAGAATTTTTTTTTTGTCCCGAAGCTTTGACTTTGTTGTTTAATTGTAACTTCTCGGGTGACGTTAAGTTGAATCTCGAGTAAGGGCGAGTAATTGCCAAAACCAAACAAAATGGACTGCACTGCCGTGACACAGCCCCTTCAAGCAGGTGCAAAAAAAGCCTGAAAGAATCTAGGATTGATTGGGACTCAACCCAGGACGGAACGATAGCGCTGTACACCGCTTTAGTAACCGAGCTATCAAACCAACCGGGAGGTGGGCAAGTGGCCTGGGTTTCAATCCCGGTAGGACGTGGGATTTTATTTGCAACTGAGAATCATTCTAACAATAATAACAGTACTTTTGTATCAACCACTTACCAACTGTAGACATGACAGACAACAAATCATCTCCTTCTACCAACAGCTTGTAAGTATCCCCTTTGGCTTCATCCACATGGATAATAGCGCGATGTACATTCTTGTGGCCCTGAAAACATGACACAACTGTCTTGTCGCCTCATTGTCGTTATCGTTAGATTTTAACTAGCTTCACGTGATCTGCTTACGGTCATTTTAAGGCTTCTCCACCCAAATAGAGTGAAAAGATGTGGGCACAAGACTGAATGAAGTAACATACTTCGATAATTGTCTTTTTCCATGCCCGACGGTTTGGGGCTGTAATGATTCCATCTTAGTGATCCTGAGTTCTTACTTCACAAACCTATCATTTCCTTATTCACCGTCGCCTCCTTCTAAAACCATTCCAAGAGCTTAACGTTCTGATGGAAATCAGTTCAATTTGCATGCGAATGAAACTTCATTTTCATTAAACTGTGAAACAGGACTCCGGTTGATAACGAGGCTCACATCAACTTGGTAATTGTGGGATTAGCCCTTAATCCGCTTAACTATGTAACCAAGCACGTATGATATGACACTAGATTTCATATATAGTATTTCAGTAGACACTGGCCGGCTCCCTGTAAACACCTCTTCTCATTAAAGCATATACATATATCCATCTGCGGTCTACTCATTGTCGGCTCCATAACAACACAGTAATGGCCCATAGATAGTTTTCACTCACGTGACCAGCAGCCATATTGATTTACCTAAACAAAAGGAAATACTTGCATAAAAATGGAGTTCAATCCCCTGAAGATTGTTTTGGGACACTAAGATAGCCGCCGTTTCTTTGTTTAGGTATACCAATATGTCCGCCGTCACGTAATGTGAAAACGATCTGTTCACTGCTTGCAATGGGCTTTTATCACGCGGCGACCACTTTGAATCCCGAGGGACTGAAAATCTTTGTTTTGTCCCTCCGGAACTCGTTCTCAAACTCATCAACTCGAGGCTCGGGGTACGAGTTCTATTGTTCCTAACCAACATGGCCGCCGCGTGATAAAAGCCCATGAAGGCTTAAGGGGCAAACAACTGGATCATACCTTAATCAGGACGTTTGGTAGGTCGGTCTTCAGCATCTGCATGGTGTAATGAAGCGAGGACTTGCTGCTCTCAGTTGGATAAATACACAGCTCTGACTTGCTCAAGGCAGTCACTTGCTAGAATGAAATTGCCAGTTATTTACCAGTCACTCGAGCGTATAACGGTAGAGTTAAATTCCCGGAGGATTAGTTTGAGACAATAAAATGGCCGCCGTTTCTTTGTTTACGGACACCAAAATGGCGCCGTGACGTCATGTGAAAACGCTCTATAAGCACCACCTATTGCACCAGGTAGTTATTCTTGTACTTTGAATTTTATTTTAAAAAAAAATCAACGTTTCAACGTACAACCTCTAATAGACTATTTTGCTAATGGTAAGTTCCCAGTAAATCCTGGGTAGTTCCAGTCCTTTGTGGGGGCAAAGGGCCAGTTGGCCGTTCATTTGAATTTAAAATAGGCGATTTGCGTGATGGCGTGATTTTACTACAAAGACCAGAATGCTTTGTAAAAATGCTTTCTTATGCAGATTTTTTTACTCTTCAGGGAATAACGAGACAATTGGTAAAATTGCCCTGACAATAGAAGCTACTCAATGCATTCTGGTCTTGGTAGTAAAATGACGCCATCATGCAAATGGCCTATTCAGTCCGTTTGCTTCCACAAAGGACTGCAACTACCCAAAGCTCACTGGGAACTTACCATTAGCAAAATAGTCTATTAAACAACTTCTTAAGAGGGAAAGGGAGGGGTAACGGGTACATAGTGGTCGGATCGGGAGCAAGCGGAAAACAGAGGTATGAGGGATAAAAAAAGGAGAAATGGGGTGAGAACCGGAAGAAGAAAGTCAAAGAAAGAGTGTAAAAGCCGAAATCGAGTTATTACTAAATATTCTCGAGCTTCGCTTACCTGGGGCTTAAGTTTCATTTTTCTTGTAGTACAGATGGCAAATCGTATGGAATCGACATCAACTTCAAGCTACAATGGAAAAGAAATCAGCTACCATTAATATGTGCGTAAATGTTATGTTCAGTGACTGCTTGGGTTAGGTGATTTGAATAAATTGCATAGCGCAACCTTACTGTACATAATAGACCAATTTCGGAATTTTAAAATTCAACTTCAAACAATAAACATGACCTCGAGCCCCTGGGGAACAAAGAAAGCACTTGTACGAGTCTTTTGCCCGGAGCCTCGAGAATGATACCTTCTGCCTACGAAGGAATTTTCATATATCGAAATTGGCCTATTTATTGCGCCATTAGCGCGAACGCGGAGATAACGCAGCCGGATTTTTCAATGACACCAAGCCTAAGTCCCACCTACGCTTTATCATATATATCACCTCATTTTAACTTAGTACATCAAATCATCACCTCTGTTGACAAATGATTTTCAGTTAAGTTATCCCTCCTTTCCCTCCTCGGCCGAGGAAATGCCGTACCTTGAGTAGTTTTATCCTGTCCATGGCCAATTTGACGAGAATAAAACAACTATCAGGCAGGAAGACTTCCTCGATGTACTCGGAAACCTGTTAAACAATTTAAACAGGTGAGACCTGCGAAAACACTTGCACTTTAAAACGTTAACAGCTGCTCAGTCTCAACTCGAAATCGGATCGCTGACGAACCAATATCACCACTTCTTCTTTCTCATAGAACCACAAGAAATTACAGAAACGCTCTTGCCCAGCAAAACACTCCACGCACCCTCGCAGAAAACTTAACGAGGATTCCACGCCGTAATACACCTTTCCAGTCTACCCATAAGTGCTAGAGCGTTATCCCGTCGCCCCCCCCCCCCCCCCCCTGCGCCCTAAATAGACCAAATCGGCTAGCACAATGTTGTACCCAATTCAAATTCCTTACGCATAAAATCTTCTGTTCTAGGTATTTCCATATCATTGAAATGTGAATGCTATATTATAATGCAAAAACAATAAACAAAGAATCTTAACCCCCGGAGATTTGAATTGGGTACAACATTGAGTTAGCCGATTTGGTCTCGATTACTCGTGTGACCCCAGACCTTCCCACTCGTTATGTTTGATGCCTTAAACACATCAAGCGCCCCGTTCGTCCCTAAACTCCTCCAAAAAAAGTCTTCTCAAATCAGCACTAGTCAAGCTATCCCTCTCCTACCCCCCACCCCCCGTATATTTAATCTTAACTCCTCCATACCTCCCCTAGCAGGGTTTTCTCGATCCGCCCTTTCACGCCTCTGGCTTCGTGAGCGTCCTTGTCATTCATGAGCTGAGCGGATATGATTGGAGTACTGATGGAGCGAGAAGCGTTGATGATTTCCTTGATTCGGGGAACACCAAGGGTGATGTCTGACAAAGTTCAGAAAACAACCAAGTCCTACAATTATAGAGTGATAGCCTGGGTTATGGCAAGCCATTCTGTCTAATTGTGAGGGAAGTGGGGAGGGGTGCTTCCTTCAAAATAACGGCCAAGTTCTTTTCTCGATCACATTATGTCATTGCAAAGCGAAGAATGTATCGATTGAATACCATCAGGGGAAGCAAGCTATCATATGTTCTGGTAATTTCTTCACGACAGCCCTTAACTTAAAAAAGTTGACCTAACTTGGGTAACTTTCGACGAATTTCGATCCTTGCAGAACAGGTCGGTGCAATAACCTAGACTTACAGAACAAGAGAAGACCGTTCTTTTTGCTTCCGTGAGTACTACAAGGTAACGCATCACTTAACGTTTGCGACCGACGCTAAAAGAGCGTGACTGAACCATCAACAACGCCAGTGCCGAAGGTTAAGTCAATGTACGTAGTCAAGGATACTCATAGATGCTACGCCAGCAAAGTGAAACGTCTTAAGTGTCATCTGTGTTCCAGGCTCCCCAATGCTCTGAGCACACAGGGCACCCACTGCTGTACTGGGCTCAATCTTTGCTCTGGAGTATTTCTCTTTGCAAAGGTTCAGAAAGTGCTTTAGTTGCGATAAAGTGCAGCGATTCACCCATGACAGTACTAAGAGAATGATACGAAACCTGGCTTAGTTGATCGAAAAGACAAACAAACAAACGATGACAACAACAGATTCGACGGGAAATGGCTGGAAATTACTAGGACGTACCATGAGGAACGTGACTCTTTTCAGAAGATCTGAAAAAGGAAAACAGAAAACAGTAATCTTACGTCAAATGTAGTGATACGAAAGGTAGCTATAGCCCACAATATATCGATATACCGATTCTCTTAGGCCATTTTTTTCATAATTGTACGCTGGACAACTCACGGAACCTTTCCTTCCGTTTGTACTGCCTTCATAATAAACCTGTTCAAACACATTTCTTGACCAGTAGCCAACATGCGAACCAAACAATGCCGGTTTTCCTTATTTTCACCCATTTCTCCCGATCTCCCGATAACTTAAACTTTTTGATTTCTCGATTAAACGTGTCAGCTTTGAGTAGCAAGGATATTTTGAGCCACACTCACCAGCTCTGCCTCTTTCTACGATTTCCTTTCTGTAGGGGGAGGATTCCCTACTGTAGGCGAGAAGGAATCGGTCTCTTAAGATTAAATAAGGCAACATGAAATACCTTTGAAGACCAAGCTTCATATCTTTCACCTCCACTTTGCCTGCAATGTCTTGGACAAATGCTCTGAAACCAGATTCGTTTATTATTCATGTCAACAAGAAGTTGTGTTGAAGAGAAAAATTACGTTACGTGCGGCATCCCGCCTTAAACGAAACACCTGCCAACGAAGAGCTAGCCCTCGAAACATCAGCTCGAACATCTAACCCATAAATACGATGGATAAGTTTCCAGTTCTTTTAAAAGTTGAAACCCAAATACAACATGCTAATTCGGGGCAACAGGCATTTTATTATTATTATCATAAAAAAAAAATGTAAAGTGCAGTGTATGCCAATGGAAGAAATGTATCTTATAGTTCATCTCAAAGTTTGTCGGTTATACTTTTCTCGGCGAATTTTTATCCTTAAGTGTAATTTTTTTATCCACTAGGTATTTACTTAATTTAATTCTATTGTATTTCATATAGTATTTTATTTGTAGTCTTATTGGTCCAGCGTTTCTTACATGAGCCCCTGGCTCGGGAGATTGGGCGACCACTCCCCACGTTATCGACAACAAATAAAATTACAAATTACAAATTACAAAATTACAGATCGTCTGACAACTAGTACCAAAAATAATTTCAACAAAACTAAAGCACTTGAATAGGAATTCTTTTCACACTTGTTTGTTGGAAGGAGAACGAACTGAACTGAATTATCGCCCACCGAAATAGTGGGAAATTGTGTGACAGACTCTAGTAATCAAGAGCTCACTTTAAATCCTTTTTAAATTCTCTTCCACACCCCTGGAAGTCGGGGCCATCAATGGCTGGCAAAGCTTCTCCCAGAATCTCCTCTGCTGTCAAGGGTTCTTCATCTTTCATGAGTACCGAGCACTGATCGAGAATGGAAAATAAAAGGGCACGGCCATTTATAGTTAACCGTTCATATCAAGTATCTGGGACGAGTTGTTTGAAGCAAGGTAGCGCTAAAGTGGGACCCGCTTCAAACAACTGTGCCCTGGCACTAGCTGTCGGGTAGCAATGCCTCGCAAGAACAAAAACAAACACCCTGTTCTACCAAACTCGGAGCCGGTTTAATGTTTTCCCGTGTTTGTCAACAGCTGAAGCTCCTTCGTGGTTAACTGTTTCTCGCTACAGTCGACTCCCAATAACTCGACCCTTTAAGGCAAGTGACAATAGGTTAGAGTTATCGGGGTTAATGTTAACGAGAAAATTACTTGAAGGTCAGGAAAGAAAATCACTTCGAAGTACCGAGGGTTCGAGTGACCGGGAATCAGAACTGTATTTCTATTATAGATTGGTTGTGTTTGGGATCGTGGTGAACAAAGCTCTGTCAAGTTCATGCCTAGAATGTTAAATCCCCATTCACTTTACAAAACAAGACTGACCTGAACATGACTGAAGACGCGATTATAGTCCAGCGGTTTATCTTTGCCCTCCATGTCAGTAGGGTCCAGACCATCTCCTCCATACATGAACTGCACGATGTCTCCAACTGAGTTTCGCACTGACAGGTCGTACTGTGTTGCAAGATCCTCTAACGACTGAATACAGCATTGCAGGGAATTAGGTTTTAACATTGCCCGAAAAACATGCATACTGTGCATTTAAACCGATCAAAAAAGCTCTTAAATTTCTTTACGTGTACCTCAGAATACAATACCAAGCCTTTTATTACAGCCGTATTCAGTGTTACGTGCACAGCGACCATCTTTCGACTTCCATCTTTCGAGATGCTTGGTAACTAGGCCGGCTTAGTAACTTTTGGTCACTAAGCATGTCGAAAGATGACGTCGCAAGATGGACGTCGAAAGATGGTCGCTGTGCACGTAACATTGAAAACGGCTGTTAAGCTGGCGTACCTTAACCAGTCTTCTCTGCATGTATCCGGTTTCTGCAGTTTTGACAGCGGTGTCGACAAGACCTAGCATGAGGAGAAAAAACATTTCTTAAACCTTAATCTGACTTTTGTGTAATGGCAGTTACTAAAAAAGAACCATCAATCCACACGTGCCCCTACTAGTAATAAGGCGGTCGTGCGCAGCAAGAAAAGCGCTCACATGAGACAGGACAGGAAACAGTACCTTCTCGTCCAGCCATGGTGTGAAAAAAGAACTCTGTAGGAGTAAGACCGGAGTAAAAGCTGTTCCTTACAAAACCTTTGGCCGCGGGAGATTTGGCTGCAAAATTAAAGAACGGAATAAAGAAACAAAAGTGTATCTGGCTCGTCACAATGCATGGACCAGACTGCCATTTCATTACGCTCTATTACAATTCATTACATTCAATTTATTTACCAACTGCGATTACGGAAAATATGCAAGTTCAGTTCCGTCCGCAAATAGCAAGAGCTCAGTTACGTCGGTCATTTTGGAATAAGCTAGGCCTGCTGCTGCTGAGCAAGTGAGAAATACAGATAATAGGCTAGTTTCATAATCATGCGCAGATGGCAGGTATTTTGGCTGGTGAGTCACTGATCCATCTGTAAACATGGCGGAGAGTGTTCGGGGAGACCGCAGTGCGGGTGGACAAAGTCGCCGTAGTTAGCACTCGGATGCTATCTTCTGTGTAAGAAAGGGCAGAGACAGGAAGGTAGCCATCAGGTGTTCCAAAACATCTCTTCAGTGTGACAGGACATTCTAGCTTTAACTGTTTCAGGGCTACAAGTTGTTTTCGTTCGCTACAATACGCCTTATTCCAAAATGGCCGCCATTTTAATATTCTTTTGTTTTTATTCAAATTAGCCCTTTTTGCCTCGTTCAAGGTAAAATATTCTTTTGAATTTTGGGCTTAAAAGACGAGGTAACAAGGACTAATTTGAATAAGAACAAGAGAGTATTAAAATGGCGGCCATTTTGGAATAAGGCGTATGACTCCTCGGTGGTTTAATTTGTTGCTCCTTGCCCTTAACTGCAGTAGCCTTAACTTCCCCAATCATGATACTAGCCAACATGTTTAAAAAAATGCAGCGAATAGCATCCATGCACAGTTAGTGAGTGGTGCGTGTCATTGCGAAACGTGAAACTGGCCCGTTTAAATTGCTCTCTGTATTTTGGTAAAGGCAGACTTACAGTGGCGGTTGAAGTGTGGCAACGCTCTGTCTTCAAAGCCATTAGGGATTCTTTTGCCTGATATAGCCTGTTGACCTACACAAGCGATCATCTGTGAAATGTTGATGAAGGATCCTGACAACAATGAACAACAATTACATAGTAAACAACTCTAAAAATAAAACAAAGCAGAAGGAATTGAGAACATTAAGAGTACCAGAAGTGTATTAAAGTGTCTCTCTAAAAATGGCTTCTGCTGGTCAAAATTGAAATTTGTGGCTCAGAAAAAGGATGAGTGTCTCATTGATTTCAAGCTAAAGCTTATCAATGTGCGGAGATTCCTTTACGTTACACTTAGAGAAACGCAGGGCTTTGCATGTGCATGAATATGGTAGTCAAACACCTAATTCCAGTAAATACATGAAAGACCACTCAGACTTGCCACTCTCGCCCAAGGTACCTACCCTTAGAACCACACACTGCCATAGTCAGAGGACTGTTGGACTTGTGAAGTTCACGAAGACACGCCTTGCCGGCATGATCTCTTATGACAGACAACTCTTTGAGAATGACAGCCTGCAAAGAAAACAAAAACAAAACACGCATAAATAACTTCCTTGAGTTCCCTGAATAACAACAGTAGAGCGCTATTTAACAGCCTGTGATTGCTTTAGTTTACTGTCTTGGAAAACTCTGCGAAGGATAAAAAAAAAAAACAACTTGCACAACGGTGGCTTACTTGGCAAAATACACGAAGTAAAGCCAAAATCAAGGTCATTGCTTCCGCCATATTAGAACTCGGAAGAAAATAAACGCGGCCGGCTCTAAGTGTGGCGGGAAAAACGCGTGCGACCAAGACACTTATGTTGTTTTGCTCCTCGGGCCCGTTTCTCGAAAGTCCCGAAACTTTTCGGGCATATTTCTTAGCGACTAAAATTTGGAATTAGTTTGCTCCTTCTTACCTTGAAAGCATGTTGAAAGACCAGATTTTCAGAATAAGCGCATCGCGGTTTTATAAATTGCTTTTCGGGCCCGTAAACGTTTCGGGACTTTCGAGAAACGGGCCCCTGATTCGGGGAGGAGGAAGAGTGAGGCCTTAATCCCAACAACACTAGAAGTACATGTACCTCGAAAATACTAGAAGTAATAAAATTAATACTAGAAGTAATCATCAGAAAGAACTATATCTGATCTGTAAGTGAAATCTCACGACAATGACGTAGATTCCAAACTGTCTGTTCGTCCATCTTTAGGTTTTACAAACGTGTTTAGCATTACTGCTGACCTCTAACGTGTCGTCTGCACTGCAGCCTGGCTGAGTTTGCAACTTCCCTTCCTTGAAATCCTGAATGAAGTTGTCGCACTTAGAATAGCTGGAATGAACGAATAAACAAAGTGATGTGAAAGGTACAAGACAAAATGGAACGCAACGTGATTGATGAAGTGGATGCTTTTAAAGATGAAAACAATTGAGAAAGTTTTGTACCCATTTCTCAGCAGTTCGTCTTTTGCTCTCAAAAGCCCTTGCCCAGGAGTGACGTCACCAATGCCAATGGAAAATCCTCTGTTACCTGCAATACCAACAGATCCAAATTTCAATTCTCAATACAGCAGCAGGAGACATGTGAGGAGAATAGTGACAGTCATCACCAAAATCTGCACACAGGGATCGTACTACTAGACAATGGTATTAAGGGGCACTTACTGAGAAAAAATGGGCAAACTCTTGCTACTCTCCACATGGCATCAGCAGCCGCCTGTTAAAGGGTAAACATATCAAAGGGCGTCAAGACTTTTCATGACTTTTAACTGAAACACTTGAGGTTGATTGCCATTCTGCACTGGCTTATTTCACAATTTGATTGTCTTGTTTACGACTTAACTATGTTCCGGTCTCGATGCCAATAGCTTGACCTATGACAAAAACTAAGTAGCTGGGTGTTGGGTACTCCGTTGTGGAGAAAAATCACAGGGGAGAAGCATTTACTGCAGGGCCACTACGGGGTAAAGAATGACTACACCTTTCAGTATCTCCACCCGAAATTAGATTTGAAAAATAACATAATTATTTTATTCTAACCTGGCCACCAAAGTCTCGAAGAAGAACATAAAAGATACCGTTCTTTGAACCAGATCCCACA
>BLFK01000484.1:141790-189280 GCA_014634185.1 Astreopora myriophthalma
TGATGCAGAAGATGACCACAACAACCATTATTGTTAATGAAGATGACAATTATGATGATGATGACAATAAAAAATGATCCCTATGACAACAATGATGATGATGAGGATGATGAGGATGGTGATAATGATGAACACGATCATGATCAGGACCCGCAGTATCAGTAAGCCCCCTTGTTACCTGAGCTTTGTTCAGTAGAGTGTCAAGCTCTTTGTTGTATTCTACTGCTGAGCTGAATGATGCTTGGAATTCTGAGATAACAGGATCAATAAACTTCTTTGCTGATTTATACTTTTCATGTACAATCTTCATCATGCCACTCTTTCGCACAAATCCTTACAGGTGAAAGAACACACAGAACAGTGAATTTCCAACAAAGATAATAATTTTATAACATCAATCACTTACATCAAACTGATCAAGATTTTTGCAGCTTTGATAACAACAATGGCTAATGGCTAGCTGTCCTCAAAAGCATATTACGATGCGTCTGGCAGCCCCTATATGACCCATGCATGACCTTGAAGCACACCCTGTAAAGTAGCGTTGGGAATCGGCTGAGATTTCATAATCAATCATCAGAAATAATCGGATTGACCTATGTGATCCATCATCGGTTATAATTAGAAAAATTCCTTCATAAGAATTGCCTTTATTTTTTTTTCATTTGTGTGCAAGTCAAAGTTACTGCAATGTAAACTTTTGAGTTTTTTTAATTTTTTTTTTTTACTGTGGACCACTTTTATTAGTCTTTAATGATTTCACCGTTAACATTGTTTTGAACAGGGTCATCAGTGGATTAAACCTGCATTATTATGTTATTAAAAAGACAAAACACAACTTTTAATAATTATCTTTATTTGCAAACAATACTTTTTTTATTTTTCCCTGATAATCGACTGCACATTTTCCATCACCAATTACTGTGTCGCTTACAGTTTTCGATCAATGATCGATTATAATCTATGATTGGCACACCACCAAAGCCAGCTGGAATGGGTTGCATCTTGGTTTTGCACAGGGAATGAATTATTTTATATTAGCTAATGTACAAACAAGATTGATTGGAATATCACGGACAAAACAGCCTGGTTATCAATGATTTATCAATAGAATGATTATCTTATCAATAGATTTACCATTCAAAGCCTCACAGTATGGACAGTGAGAAATCTTTTTGCACTTTTCAACAATCTTTTTCTTGATACCCTTCCTCATCAACGCAGAGACTCCAGGGCGGCTTAACTGATCCAGGAACTGTTTCTTTTCTTGTGGCGGTAAAAGCACTCGTGAACAAGTCTGTTGAGAAATGTTAAGATCTTCTCACAAAGCAACACTTTTTTTTACAGGCTCATTCTTTGGACCGAGTGCTGAAAAAATAAATTACGAAAATCAACCTGTGTATCTAGGGCTCCAAATAAACTTTTTTGTTCAGGTGCCAGCTGGTGACAAGAGAAAAAAAATGGTTGCCAAATCAAAAATTTTGGTCGCGAGTTTTTTTAAGAAATCATATTTCGCCAAAAGAAAGGAACTGAATGCTCCCAAAAATAATGAATAGTTTTAGTGCCTCTGTAGGATTAAGAGGATGACACCGCTGAAAAAACATGGCACTAGTAGACATGGAAAGATCAGAGTGCATTTGGCATTATTTCGTTGCCTGCTAATGGGAATGATAATTACGTTTTGAGGAACATTTAAGATCAAAAGTAGATTTTTTTTGTGGGCACAAAAGGCAAATTTTTTCGTCATCATTTCCGGACGATATTCTGTGTCAAAGATTTAGGTCAATATTTGATCATTTTGGGTCCAAACGTGAGTCGCCAGCTGGCGACCAGTTCCAAAAAGCTAGTCGCAAGCACTCAATTTCTGGTTGCATTGGTGACCAGTGTGTCGCAGTTTGAGCCCTGGTATCAGAACTGGGCTGTTACAATCCACAAATTTTTGGCTTAAACCTTTCAGCTGCATCAGTATGATTATTGAGCTCTAATTACCTTGCATATTGTTTGCAGAATGACAATAGTTGATCTTAAAAAGCCAACATGGAAAATTGGAAGTTCAAGGTCCAAGTATCCGTAATGACCAACACAATCAGCCAATGCTTTACCACAGGTCTCACAACTGCGGTCTTTAGAACTTGTTCCCTGAAAAGTCACAAAATAACAAAAACTGTATCAACAGGAAACTCTTTGTTGTACATATAGTGGTGTAGTGTGAGGTTAAGAATAAGGTAGAATACGGTCAATTTGGGTGTATGGAGCCTGCTAACCAGGCTGGCCCAGTTGGTAATTAGGGTTAGCGTTCAGGTTAAAGTTAATATAGGGTGAAAATGTGCATCAGCTTCAAATGTAGTTAACGTACATGTTGTAGTTAAAACATTTTCGTAGGTAATTTTTTTTAACTAGGTACATATTTGTTTAACCAGGTAATTTTTCCATTGCTATGGTCTTAATCAACTGTTCAAAAGCAGATTTTGCTTACTTTTCTTTTTCCTGTCTGTTCCTTTAATCTCTATCTTGTACCTTTATATTATGAACCCAACTCACCAGAATGTGAGGAAGAAGAAACGTACCTTGTACCCACTGTGGTTTGAACCTTCGATTAACAGTCTGCCTTCATATCCAGTAAACCACACAGGATAACTTGCAAATTTCTCATTTTAGTTGAATTTATTCCTCTTTTAGTCCCAGACTCACCTTAACCAAAGCTTAATTTATGCCAGATGAGAACATACATGCTGTGCACTGGTAGTATCTATAACCCTAACTGAAAATCTAAGCTTTCAAATCAGTGCTTAGGCCTAAACATTAATCCTGCCACAGAAACGTATAAAACTAACTATAAGTCAGAAAAAAATACCTGGTTATAAAGATAAAATAACCTAGTTAATTACAAAATAACTAGTCAAAATTAAAATAAACTCAAATGAAAAATTACCTGCAACATACACATTATAAATTCTGTTATATTAGTTTATGCATTAATTATTAATGCATCAACTACGTAGTAATGGTAGATTATTAACTGCATCTATTTAGTGTTGACATCTAATAGGTACAGTACAACATTCCATCCTTAGCTTACTCCTTGTATCATAATTATGTATTAATTGAAGAAACAAAAAGTAACTCCCCAAAGATATAAAATAAATTAGAAAAATAACAAAAAATTCATTACAAGGGGGGACCATCCTGGATATACAGGTTTGTGGATTTCATGTGTGTATCATTAACTTTGGACTTACCATGTGAGAGTCCAACACCCCAAAGGGGACTGGGGTTCGGCCAGAGTCCTGGTTGTACAGATTTTTGCTAACGCAGTGAACGTGAGCATACTGGTGCATCTGTTCTGGTGAGAACAGGCCAAAATTAACATGGCTTCTGTAAAAAGGAAATATAAAACAGAAAGCAGATAAAATGAAAAAAAAAAAACAAAAGTAAATGATACCTGTTTATGGATACCTGATAATACAAAATTAAAACAATAACCAAGACCTAGTTTTTAAGAAGTTTTAAGATGTCTGACAGACGGACAGGACTTTTGAAAATACTCCATGACCTTCAGTCTGAAATGTCCAAAATTGAAAGGCAATCTACTGACAAGCATTTCGCAAAATTTTCTGCACAACCTTGCCGTACTGAACGGCCCGGCCTTGAGAGTATAAAACATATACAAATCTTAAAGAGCATCAGACGAGGCTCACATTTTTTTCGTGACTCCAGACTCCCTAAATTGGTCCTTGACCATCGTGTTGGATCAAAAGGTCAACAACCCTTTTCGTACAATCACCTACAATCACTGAAAGTCACAGAATGCAGAACACTCGTTTCGTCCGCCATCTTGTAATATTCGCGCCAGCAATACCCAGCGGAGTTATCCATCGGCAAGAATGCGTTAAGTAATGTTCATCACGTATGACAAGTAGTATTAAACTCGAATCAAAATGGCGCGGAAGTTGTTGATATTGTTGCTGTCGTTGTCATGGTGTGCTTGTTCCGTGTGTATCGCCTTTAAGATCCCCAACGTGACTCCACAAGACTGTAACCTAGATCAGTATTTTCAGTTTTCGTCATTGCGTTGCGAGTACTGTGGAACTCCCGGTCAAAAACGCAGCGACGATCTCCTGTCATGCGTTTGTCAAGACGGATACAAACTACTCGACGACAGAGGTGGTCCCTCAGTTGCTTGCGAACAATGCGCCGAAGTGGGATCAACAAACACCACAAACTCGCTTGATGGCAGTTTCTGTATCAGTTGTCCAAATGAGGTCGGTTTTAATACGATAACTGGCAAATGCAACAATTGCCCGGAAAATCACTTTCCTGCTGATAGAGACCGAAATGGCGTTCAACTCAACACTACACAGTGCGTTCGCTGCGAGGGAGATACGAGAACAGGTGCAAATAATAAGCATGCTTGCCAGCGCTGTCACTGGAGTTTCTTCAAGGAGAATGACACTCTTTGCTCTGCTTGCAATGACGGAGGTTTCGAGATTTCCGGAGGCGTTTGTTTTAGGGATGCGGAATTGATATCGACTGCTAATTCTCCAAACTTGTTCAAAGTGAAATATGGCGACAAAGAAATCCTATCGTCCTTTTTTGAGGATCATTTAAGAGCGGCTCAAGCACTGTGCAATGATAACTCCAATTTTACTGCTTGTCAATTGTTGGGTAACCTGTGCGTATTATTAGATTATGTCACCACTGGCGATGCGTGTAAGCAGTATAATGACCTTGTAACCAGAAAGAGCTCAGCTGGAGCTGTGATCAATCGTGACTGGCCAGTGGTGATGCCATGGCTTTTTTATGAAGAATCGGCCAATGATGCACCAGCAGTTCTAGACGAGAAAGACATCACAGAGCAATTTGAATCAAACACAGACTTGAGCTTTGTTTTTGCAGTATTCACTTTAAATGGTTCATTTGTTGGATTTGACAGGGGTCTTGAAATTCTCCACCTTTGTCAAGACCGACCCTCAAAGATAGCTGCTGCGTCAAAGTTTGCTACAACCTATAGATTGTCTTGTTCGGTAGCTGTTAAAGAGCTCATGAAGAAACCAATGTTCTTTTACGACATGTATCTCACCCTTGACGATGAACTTTATCCAGTTCCACTACTTGTAGAAAATTACAAAGATGGAGATGAAGCTGTTAATGAAGGAACTGACAGAGAGAAATGGAAGTTGACAAGAAGGTTTTACTTAGTTGAGGGCATCGTTGGAATGTCTGCCAATGACAAGTGGATGCGTTATGCTGAAAAAATTGAGCTGAGTATCAGGATGCGCTCAACTGATGGGGAAATTTTTCCTCCTATGCTGCGTATAAGGTACAAAGCACTGGATGTGAACAATGAAGGTGTTATAAATGGGAACCAGGAGGCATCCTTTGCAGTCACTTATGAGATGGATGCAAGCAAAATAAAGAAAGACACCGAGGTATAAATTTTATACATTTCTGTCAGGTTTCATTATTGAAGGGCCAGGCACTGTCCCCATTGATAGCTTGTAAACACAGCTTTGCAATGACTTTCACTAGCTGCTTGTATCTTCTTTGCTGACTTAATATTAAGTAATTAATTAAATAAATAAATATTTAATAATAAAAATTAATAATTAGTAATAATTAACAATAAAAATTAATTAGTAATTAATAATTATTAATTAATAATTATTAATTAATAATTATTAATTAATAATTATTAATTATTAATTATTATAATTATTAATATTAATTAATAATATTTAATAATATTTAATATTAAGTCATTTAATATTAACTCAGGAAATCATGAACACTGGAAATATTTCAGAAACAACTTTTGTTGTTTGTGCAGTGACCAATCACAGTAAAGTTCAGGCCCCAGTTGTTCGAAGGGTGGATAGCGCTATCCGCTGGACAAATCACTATCCACAGGATAACTCAATCGGGTTTTGTCATTGTTTATCCAATGGATAGTGATTTATCCAGTGGATAGCACTATCCACTCTTCAAACAACTGGGGCCAGGAGTAATGTGAGCAAACCCCTGCTGATTACATACTCCTTATTGCCCCGAAAACTTGTTACTAGGATTAGTTTTGTCTTGAAGCACAAACATTTAGGAGGTGCAGTGCAAATTTTGTTCTGTGTTGTAAAACAGGCTCTCTCTAGTTGCAAGTGTATGAAAAACCTGTAAGTGAAGCTAATTTTTTCTTTTTTCCAAATGACAGATAGCAGTTGGTTGCCTGTCGGCTTTGGCAGTGATTCTTGGTTTAGTGAAGGTGACTTCTTGGCGGAGACGAGAGGGAAAAGTAGCAATTGATGGAATTTCCATCATAAAATTCATTCTATTTTGCTTTGGGACATTTTCCATAATGCTGTTTTGGATTGCCTTTGGAATGTCATTGCAGTGGCTGATTTTCTTCAAGCAACAAAAAACAGTTTCTCTTCTTCTGCCATCAGAGAGCCAAGAGAAGCTATTTCTTGCACTGTTCTACATTGCCTTTTCATTCAAGTTCATTGATGTGGTTCACATGTTGTTGACACAGATCTTTTTTGACATATTTTTTATTGACTGGGAACGCCCCCAGGGGAGAGTCAATCAGCCCACTCAGGGAGGAGAGGCAAGGGCCATTGATGCTCCTGTCAGCATCTGGCGTACCTTATTCATTGCTAATGAGTGGAATGAAATCCAAACAATTCGTAAAATAAACCCTGAGTTGCAGATTTTCCTGGTTTTGTTCTTCTTAAAGGTTGCAGGATTTGAATATTTAGCTACCACAGACCCTCTTAGTAGGTTCTCTGCAAATCACGAGACTGAATATGTTGGGGAGTTCAGCCAAGTCCTCCGATTTTCCATTCTGTCCATTGTATTTTTGGTCATAGAAGCTGCACAGTGGTTTTTCTTTGCATTCATTTATGAGCGTTTCTTTGGGGATGCACTTGGTGACTTCATCGACTTGTGTTCAATGAGTAACGTGAGCATATTTATTTTAGAGGTCAGTGATGTTCTGACATGCTATTTAAAAGTACAGTGCTAGTTGTTAATACAGTAATGAATCCATAATTATGTATGTCTGATTTTACCCTTCGGAGTAAGTGGTCACTTGAGAGTTGTTTGTTGATAAACTGTACGTGTTAGAGGGGCTAGGTCACACTATTTTAGGTAATTTTGTTTAATTTTGTTGATTATGAGCTCTAAACGTCAAATTGGCAGAACAAGAGTCTCTCATTTGCAAAATCACGGCCACATAACAACTGAGAATGATTTTCCAGCTGTGTAAATGACATTTTGATACAAACTGGTATAAATTTGAAGAAAGGTGGGCGGACGTTTTTCAAATTTTTCCAGATGCAATCCATTTTTATCCTCTCCAGTTTTGTCCATCCATGACCCTTCTTGGCTTTCCTGTGTTTTGTTTGAGTTGTTCTATAGTTTTTAGCCGTTATTGTGATATTTTAGTTAATTCTATGACCATTTGATCAGTGCTGAAATTGCGTAAAATGGCATGACCTAGCCTGGTTCAAAACTAGATAACAAGCACTTTAATGGTTGTGACAGTTAGGAAAAAGTTATGGGGCAATGATATGTGCGACTTTAGCAATATTTTTGTAGACACAGAACATGAAACTACCGTAGATGGATCTGTTTGACCTTGTAAGCATATGCTCATGATATTGTAATATGATTTGGGCTACTAGGCCAGCCCACTCCCCTCTCATATGAACACAATGAAATTTTGAATTTAGTGGTATAGCAGTATCTCTGAACCTGAGCAAGCCACCTGCCAAATAGACCCTTACTGTATGTACAGGGTCCAGTTGTGCAAAAGGTGGATAGCTCTATCCACTGAATAACTCAATTGGATTTGCTAGCATTTATCCAGTGGGTAGCGATGTATGTGGTGTATAGTGTTGTCCACCTTTCGAACAACTGGGGCCAGGCCTTTAGTTACCAGTATACAAACACTTATACCCATCCTCTCCTGCAGAATAATCGCTATGGTTACTACATCCATGGGCGTTCAGTCCATGGCCGTGCTGACACAAACATGTGGCAGATGAATGAACAGCTGAAGCGTGAAGAAGATGACCTGTGTGGAAAGAGAGGCTTGGAACCTAACTCAGAGCGCCAGACCTTTGAAGTTGAGGTGCCATTGAAGTTCCGTGAACAATATGACAATGTTGTGAGGCCCTTGCGTCAGGCAGATTTGCAGCAACAGAGGCGAAACATGGCAAATACCATGGGTAATTGTATAAGTTCCTAGGCTGATTTGTTTAAACCAGGGTTAACACTAACCTGGGAAGCTATAGGTTGTCCGTTGGCATTTAGTCCCTGTTTAGCATTAACCTTGCTTGGGGAATCATTCCTTCAATAAAACGCTCAGCAAATAGCTACGTGAGTTATACATTTTTGGATGGTTTCAAAGCTGAAAACAGTAGGGCAATTAGACAATATTGTTCACAGCAGCTTAATGAAACCCTGGAACTTGTTGATCTTGTCTTTACCTCTCTTTGAAGAAAAAGGTAATTTGAAATGAACTACCAGTAGTTTACAGTTTTGCTGAGAACACGAGTGCTTGTGAACATTGATTTTCATCCTGCTGAGTGGTTGGCACATATTGTAGATGGCAAATCAGAGTGGTCACAGTAACTTAAGTTTTATTTTGAGCTGACATTCCTTTAACCACAATCGCCATCATTGCAGAATTGGAGAAAGGGGTATAAATCAATTAAGGAAAGCACCTTAATCACCACAGAACAAGGAATGACTTATGTACATGGTATTCATTAAGCGTTCAGGGTTATTTAAGTGCCCAAGACCAGGGCCAAGTTGGCATTGCTGTTTTGACAAAACCAATAAAATGTATGTCAGCATGGTATTCAGGTTAACAACTTACATATAGTACTTTGACCAACTTTGCCCAGGGATGCATGTATAAGAATTATGCCAACTATGGTCAAACCTCCCATAAGCAGACATCCAGCAGGGGGGCAAGGTGGCTCTAGTTTACAAGTGGGGTAAGGTGGAGAAATTGACCCGGATGAGAGTAGTCCTGGGAAATTGTCAACATCTGAATGCAGGATACACAAAAGCTTCACATGCTTTAGTCACGTTTTTCAACCTACCTATAAGGATTAATTTATCCATGTATTCAAAATCAGTACAACATCCTTGCTAAGACTTGCGGCCTTTTATGTTAAGTATTGTTAAGTTTGTTTTGCTCTCCAGGGCAAGATGGCCGCACAACTCGACTCCCTGCTGCAGTGGAGAAGCGTCTTCTGGCATACAACACTCTTAACCGTTTTCTATCAGCCTTCATTGATCACTCCATAAGGGACCTGGATTACCTTGTGAGGGACAAGCTTCTGTTTGAGCACATCTTAAACATCGAACTGAAAGAGCCTCCTCCTCCAGATAAAGCTGTCTTCTACAACGACGATGGTCGTTCTTTTAACTCCATTTTATTTTATGGGAATGAGTGGACATTGATGCTCTTTGACCTTCTTGTGTTTAACTTCGTAGATTCATTTGCTCAAGATTTTGTTCTCGCTGGCATTATCACCTATCTTGTCACTAAGTTTCTAATCATATTGAGAAACAAGTTTGGGAGGGCAAACCTCACCAGAAAGACACTGGTTGACGAGAGGTTCTTGATCTAATGCAAATGTTGAAGTGCATTAGCTTAAGTTTTCTAAGGATTTTAATAATTGCCTATTTTATTTCCTTACTACTATTGTGATTTAGAACTGTGTGTGTAAAGTTATTTTGTACTGTATTAACTTGCCATTCAGAGAAGGAATTAAACAAAGCCATCCAGAGTTCAAATTCAGAAAGACATTTTCTTGCATGGTCAGAGCGTCACCTGTACCATCAGAACTTCTCCACATGCAGAGAAATATGCTAGTTGAATCCGGGTCAACATGGCTTAACAGGTATTCCCAACTGAAGAATGTCATAAAAAGTGCTTTTTAACACAAAATTAGTAGTATCACACGTACCAACATCACTAAATAAAAGCTACCACATTCAAACCTTTCCCAAGCAAAATCTTTGGGCCCAATTTGGGGAGAGTGATGCTTAACCCACAATAATAACCTATTGTTGCAACACAGTAGAGTCAAAGTGACCACAGTAACTTAATCTCAATCCAACTAAAGGGTATTCACTCTGCTTTTCTTCAAATTCATTAATAATGCGGTTGATACAAGGGATTTCCAACACTTCCTCCACATGTATTTTCTACACCCCTGGAAAATTTATATAACCACTCTCCAGCCCTCTGTATGGGTATCTCTTTGAAAGTCACTATAAAATTAGTTGTTACCAAGAGAAATAAAGCAATAAATGAACCGCGAACGTAAAAGAAAACAGAAGAGACCCACATTACTCTCTTTTACTTTAATAAAATCATAAATAAAATGTCTCCACCTACAATACAACTTTTACGGTATAATTCTGCAATAGGGGCTTTGTATAGACAATGCCTACATCGTCACATTTGCAAAACATTCACTCATTGGATTTGACACATACTTAGACTTTTAAGTCAGTAATGGGATGAGAACAGATCTTAATTAAACCTTAAAAGAACCATTTCCTGCGACAAGCTGAAACTGAGATGGCCAGCAAGCAGGTGATCTGAAGGCACATTCACACAACAGAGGAAAAATGGCACTTTTATCCATTCCGCCACCATAGGCGCCTATGGTCCCATAGCAGAACGGATAAAAGTTCACTATTTATTTTCAAAAATCATCCACACCATTCCACTTTTTATCGGACCCGTGCCATTTTTCTTGTCATGTAAACGTGCCTTCTGCTGTTTGAGAGTGGAGAAGCTGAAAGTTACGAGTTAGGACAAATCAGAGTGCTTGCCCACCGGCTACTGTGTCTGGCGTATCAGGAGCTTTAGAAATTACACTCAATTCATTTGTTATTAGCATGAATTGGCAATGGCCCCGAACTAGTCAAAAACATTTTTGATAAGATTTGAACCGTTTTTGCATTAATTTTTGCTTTTGCAACATTAACACTGACTACTCAACCCCGGTATAATTGTCTTGAACGGTTTCAATGCCTGCAAAATATATAGCATATTCCTGCAGTATACACTGTAACAATATAATTCATCATCCAAGTTTTCATTTTACCTTGGTCACAGAAATCTGTCTTACATAAAGTGCATATTAAATCTTGTTTAGACCAGACACTGCATGAAAAGGTTAAAGGCATGTAGTATCACCAAGACCCTTGTAGTTTACATCAAGATTCATACTGTGGCTTTTGATTTTCAGTCTGGAAATTCTGACTTTCACGGACCATGTTTTAAATTTGAAGATCCCATTCATTACACTGTAGGGCAAAGGAAACCCACGAGAATTATTCTGATGTTAATACTTTTCCTCAGGGCCAATCTTGTATAAGAATACAGCTGCAGCAAGTTATTAAAGGTCTAAAAACTTATTGAAAAGTTCAACTAATTAACCTTACAATCTCTAAAATGTAGCTTACTGTGGCTCACTAAAAATTCAAGGATAACAATGAATTAATGGACTTCCATGTGAAGGACTATTCAGGTTTGTAAACAGTACTCAAAATTTAAGAGGTTTCCAGACACATACAAAGCATGTTGAAGAACTGATACAAGTAACTTAAAAATAACGAACTCAGTGTGTCTTCAGAACTAATTCAGGGCTGGGTTGTTCGAGGCAGGGTCAACGCTAACCCTGGGTTAAGTCCGATTTAGAACTATAGGTTGTCATGGTATTTAACCCAGATTGGCGCCAACCTTGCTTCGAACAACTTGGCCCAGTTGACTGACAACTGATTGTTTCAATTAAACTACTTTTACAGCACATTTCAGTCAAGTATAACAAAAGCAAAAACCAATGTAACAAATAAATAGCCTTTTGTGTTTGCATGGTTGGACAAGAAAAATAATAATGCAGTGGAGGCTCATGCAGGGAAAAGAGATCTCACCTGAAAGATAATCCAGTGTTAGCCTCAATTTCATGCTAGTCCCAGTCCAACCCTGACAGTGTGGGACAAATATGACCTTTTGGCTTAAAACTGGGCTTTATATAGATAGCGCAAGCTTAATTACAAGTACATCTGTTTCTAAAAAATAAAAGAGATCAGGAATTAAAGTGACAAGGCAGCTGAGACCATGCCTGAGAGCTGACCGAGTCCAGAAGCTGCAATCCTTCAGTCAAAAGAAAAAAAGAATGCTAGCACAAACATCATAGCTAACTCCTAACTACAATTATTATAGATAACGTATGTAATTTTACAGTGTAGACTTGGTTACCTGCAGGATCATTCGATTACACATTTACTTGGTATTGGAGTTTAACACTGTTAAATAGAACACCAATCACAAAAGGGAGCAGGGGAGAAGGCCGCTGGGTCCCCATATTGCACAAAATCCTCTGTACATAGTTTTCATCATAATCATTCCCTTTCAACACGACTTGCTTCATCTAAAACCTCCACAAAACTCTCCAATGGAGCATCACTCGACATGAGGCGCTCGTTGGCATACGCAACCCAGTCATTAACCTAATACCAAGGTTAAAATAATACATCCAAGACTACAGCGTGTTACAGGCCTCACGCGAAGCATATTCCAATATTCCGTACAGGTATTCACAAGCGTTACATCCTATTATTATGCTACAACATGTAAGGGTTCATGACGGGTTAGCACTGCCTGGCATCTGTCTACGGGTTCACTTTGTTCCTGGCTGAGTGGGCAGGTCCTTTCGAGGCGGCATTCTTTCGTTAACTTGGTCAAGTCCTTTGGCTTCTGCAAATCCACTGATTTTGTGGTTCGGACTGAATACATGGCCTTGTAGAGCTGAAAAGAATAAGAAAAATGCAAATATTGTAAGTTTCTTTACAATAACTGTCTAAATTCTCACATGCTCACTGGCTAAGTTTTATCATCAACCAGAGTGCAGACAGATAAAATTTTAATGTCTGCGGAAATCACGGCAATTTTTGGACTGTCAAAAACTGTCAACTTTTTAACCAATGAAATTGTATTGACTGTTGTAAGTGGCCAATCAGAAAGTGAGAAAAGCCATCGACAAAGTTCATGTCAATTTGAATAAAATTCATCTTTATGGCTCTTTACTGCTCTTTTCCCCTCATTTAACCTGGCAATTAACCATTTGGGGGGGGGGGGGNNNTATTGTAAAAAAAAAAAAAACAAATTGACGTCAGTTTTTTTATGCGTCTGTCCTGATTTCCACAGCCACTTTGACAATGTTATGATGCAATTTATCATCAATGAGAGGACAGACGCATAAAAAACTGACGTCAATTTGTTAAGCTGAAACCAATGGGGTCTCACATCCTGCACCTAATGTTTAAGTAATAACACAGAGTTTGTAGCCTTTTTCAGAAACAAATATCCAGGACTTTTCCAAGACTCTGAATGATTTTCCCAGGACTCCAAAATTTACAACCCCTTCACTCTCAGGAGTGATCGACAAGTAATATCTGCTTTCAATATTAGTACATTGTAAAACAGGCACCGGATAAATCGCTATCCAGCGGATAACTACCAGCAAAACCCATTGATGCATCCAGTGGATAGTGATTTATCCAGTGGATAGCACTATCCACCTTTCGAACAATTGGTCCCAGACCTGTAGGTGATCCCAATAAAGGAAAATATCAATTTCAACAGATTTCCAGGACTTTGCAGGACCTTGTATCGTTTTCCAGGACTCTCCAGTCCTGCAAAATGCCACAGTAAAATCCCAGGACTTTCCAGGACCCATACAAGCCCTCATAACAAAAAATTACCTGACTGAAGTCCTTGTTTTCCTCCAGATAAAAGTCCCACTGGAAGGTGTCCTGATGGCGTAAGACCTTTGAGCTGGACAACACTCTCGCTTTCCTCTCTGAGGACAAAACAAAAGACAAGCTATTTGGTACGAGCGAGTCACAAATACACCAAAGTTGTGCCTGGCCACAATGGTAGGCTGACGTCAAGTGCAGCATGCTGAAATGATTCATTGGTGGATAAAACATTTCGTGTCTTGCTGCTTCCTTTGGAAAGAAACTTCCTTCCACATTAGCCTCAAGCCCTCACCTAAGAACTGTGAATACTCTGGCCATTTTCCCAATGGCTCGTATTTTACTGCGTATGACTTCTTTCCTTTTGAGTGCCTCACTCTGCTCTTCATCTTCATCGCCTTCCAATTCTTCATCTGTGCAGATGTTTAGGATGTTCACCAACATTTCAGTGACTAAGAGCAGAAATGCATAAAGGTTACTGTGGGTGTATTTTTTAGTTATTGTGAACAAGGGTTGCATTGATGTTGAGAAGCTTATTTTGAGGGCAGTGCCTAAAAGCATTTCAGTTGTGCTCCATTAGGCAGCAATTACATGGCACTAAGTGGTTAACGGCATTCTTTCAAGTAAATTAATGTACAATCATTGTCAGAGTGGCTGCTTCTATGTAGACGGGGTTCATACCCCTTTACGTGTAAAAAAATCAAATTTCATTTTAAAAGGACTCAATCCAGTGCAAAATCAAACCAGTGGAACAGGTTTTTACCAGTATTTTTTACTATATACTATGTCATTACTTCTTTATGAGAAAACGTTTGTCGTATTAGCCACTTAACAACCTGGGCTGGACACCATGAGCAACACATTTCAAGGACTTTCCAGCACCAAATGCAATTTTCAAGAACTTTCAAGACCTTGAATTTCTAGTTTTGAAATTCAAATAGGACTTCCAAGGACTTTCACGGTGCATGCAAACCCTGCGTAGAGCTTTGCGTTGATGACAGCACCATTGCTCAACTACTCGGAGTCTGATCTTACCTTTCTCACCAACAAATGGTAAAGACCATGTAAACACGTCCATGAAGTTTGGAAGCCAGTATGGATGAGGCGAACAGTTGAACTGACGGATATTCATAACGTTGTTCTCATACTTCAAAACAGCAGCTGAAGGAAGAAACATACATGTATGAGAATTATTAATTATCCCCCAATCACTTTGAACTTTTATTGGTTTATTAGTACTGATTCCACTAATGCAGGAAGTTTTAGCACAGCCAAATACAATTTAAGCAACCATACAGTACTACCACTTCACAGCACTATTTAAGAAATGTAACACAAACACCTGGCTTTGACAACATAAGAACCTAAAAATTAAGAAACTGTTAATATTTGAGGCTAAAATTGTACAATGATTCTCATCTCAACACACTGTAGTTTTTCAAATCTACCCATAGTGGTGTTATCAGGGGCGTAGCCAGGGGGGACTCCAGGTGCATTTTTACTGTACTGTGAAAGTTAGCTCTCCTACTGTACAAGAATAAGACTTTCCTCACCTTTATTATTATAAACATCAAGATAGTTTGGAGCTGAGAAGATAGTGATAAGAGATGGAAATCCAGTTTCTTGACTTTTCCTGTACATTCGATATCTAAAACAGGAAAGAGAAAGATAAAATTTAAAAAAAACAACAATAAGTACCCTTCTATACCATGCAATGAATGCTGACTTATGAAGAAATGGTGTATGCCCTTGTCGTTAGCTCATTGGGATGGCACCATACTTTTAAGTGAAAGAATTGGGTTCAATTCCCAGCCAGGGCACCACCCAGGGTCTTGAAATGATTAAGGAGAAGGTGCTACTTTTGTTGGGACAACTCAAAATGGTAACACCCTCTTATATTCCCATTTAGTATAATTTTCAGCGGTGAATATAAGAATTCGGTGTTATATTCACCGTGCTACCCGGTGAATATAACATTTTGGAGGCGTGGCTGCTAAGCTAAGTAAGAACTTCGTGCCTTTTTATCATGTTTTAGCACATTCTTTTGCACTTTCGTATATTCACTGCTGAAAATTATACTAAAACAATTATTCTGCCTCAGGCTCAGTGAATATTGGGGAATATTTACCTCGACTACGTCTCGGTAAATATTTAAAAACTATTCACCGAAGTGGAGGTGGTTAACAGTGAGATAATTCGAAACCATTCTGTAAAAAATATCATTCAACTTTGATTTTCAAGTGAACAAGTGAGGTTACGCAAGATTAATTTGCATTTGTAAACAAAACCTTTCTCATTGGTTTTTATCGATAAACTCCCGGTTAAAAAACTTAAACCATTACCTTTAAACATGGCCAAACCAAATTTAGTCGCTTTCTTTGTGTTTTCAGGGACCGCTTCGTCGTTAATTTGAGTGATTTCTTCGCTTGTCACGGATGCAAACCGGGACGCCATTTTTTCCCGAGTTGCTCGGAGGTAAATAGCAAAGGATATTCGGAGTTTGACTAGCCAATCAGAGCGCACCTTCAATACTATCCCCTGTTTTAGTATATACTAATCACCAATATTCACTTCGCCTTCGGCGAATAATTGTTAAATAAAGTGATAAAAGGTGAAGAGTATGAACTTGAAAACAACGATATTTTTCCTCACCCAGCATCTTGTGCCTCATGTGCTCTGATGATGGAAAGCAAGTTGTTCTTTTGTAGGAAATCACATGTTGCTAGGTAACTAAAACAAAGTGGAAAATGACACATCTTCCATCAAACTAACCATAAAAGTAACATTGCACCACTAAGACAACATTTGTGACAAGCAAGGCCATGAACTTGTGAGTGACTGCTACACGTATTAACATGAAATGATTACTTATCAATTAGCCGTAACAGTTACCAATGACACCCGTGATGACAGGCCTTACAGGTTATGAATTTAAATGATACTCCTGGCTCACACTACTACATGTAACTAACTGACAAAAGACTAGTGTGTTTTGGATGTTACCATGAACAAAGGTCTTATTGCCATAATATCATAGCATCATGCTTTACAAGTAATGAAACTTAAATATGAAATACCTGTAAAAGTATGAGCAGCCTCTGACAGTGTTATGCATGAAGTGCTCAGCAGGATTCTTTTCATTTCCATAGTCTTCCAAAGGGTCAGACCACAACAGATCACACATCGGACCAAATGCAGGCGGCTCAGTGAACCGGTCAATCTACACAGGACGACACAAAATGCTTATCAATAGGATTATGACATGGAGCTTGCTTTCATCTCATAGTTAATTTATTTAATACAGGAATGTCCATATCAGCAGTCATCAAGACAATATTTTAATCAAAGGAAAACCCAATTCACCAAGTCCTTCTTGCAAGTACTTTCACCATCTCACTCACTCTATGTCATTCCAAAAAAAAACAGCAGGAGTACCATACGTGTGTACATCAACAAAATAAAGTTTATATTCTATATACAAGGCTGAAAGATAAGAAAAAATTAATTAAAATGTTCGAACCAAACGTTTTCGGCTGTTTGCCATCATCAGGGTTAGAGGGATGACCGTCCGCACGTACATATATATCTTATGTAATTCCCGATGGGAAAAGTTTGGAAACATAAGAAAAAACTTGTTTGTTCAAACTGGGGCGGAATTGTTGCATCATTAGCCCCTCAACGATCCTGCGCTTGTGGAATGTTTGTGCTGAGGAGAGAACACGCCAAGTGAAAGAATGTGATGGGTTTTCCCGCAGGTGTCTTGCAGGTTCAGAGGTATGAGCAGGATTTGAATGCACCATAATTTGTGCTGCTAAGCACATTTGATTTGAACATTTTAATTAACTTTTTCTTAACTTTCAGCCTTGTATATAGAATATATTTTACAAAGCGAACATTATGGACAAAATACAGTTTAGTAATAATGCAAAGGTCTTCAGACAAATGTTACAATGTATCCTGTAGAGTGCAGTGTCTTTTCAATCTGATGAAAAGATGCTAACCCTAGGAAGCCTTTATGTACCTTTCTAATATCATCTAATGTGTATATTTCTGGCGAGAGCCCACCATGGACGCAGAGGAACTGTCTATTCATGAGTGCAGCAAGAGGTAGGGCATCAAAAGACTTCATGCACTCGTCATACACAGCTTCAGTATATTTGATTTTGCCTGAAAAATAAAACAGACACCCAGATCAATGCTAAATTATAACAATCATGAAGGCGCAGGGAAGGAAGTGTGTGCCTTATTCCATTTGAGTTTTCTAGTGTGCTTATTGCTTTGAGTGTTAAAATGATAATTGCCTTTACATATGGAACTTAATCCTTCTTTTTTATTATGGCTTCAAAAAACATTTTCTTACATATGCACACACATACACACACCACCACACATATATACACGCACAATTTAATCTTTTCACTCACAGTGGCCCCTATATAGATATTACTCTCTGGCTAACGCCTGGGCTCAATACACACTGCTCACTCAGGTTCAGGTATCCTCCCCGACAAGTGACTGCTGAATGCATGAGTGGCAGATCATGCATAGATACTGTAGAAATTGTTCTTCTCTAGTGCTTGCCGTCATAAACCTTTGAGGTTTTCCACTTTAAAATGCTCTAAAACACTGTTGCACGACAATTGAAAGGACACACTCACTTCTGCCATTGTGAAATTTGCTTTGAAAACTACCTTATTATAGGAAATTAACAGTGCACTTTATTAACGCAATTCTACAAAATTCGCATTATAAATTTAATGTATCTTGATTAATGTCAATGTAAATTTAATGCACGCTATTTATTTCATTACAAAACCTTATTACTTCATGGTGACTCCTCTATTGGCTCTTTAGCGTCACTATCTGACAGGACTTCTTCATTCAAAATCGAGTTCTAAAGATCTTTTGAATTGATGTCCCGGTCTAGTTAGGCTTCAAGACCAAATTTTTGGCTTAAAAAAAAACTTAGAAACATCCGTGCACTTGTCTTGGAACGTTTTATTTTATTTATTCCATCAAGCATGACCATGTGACTGCTTAACTTGCATACTTTACTGTGACAATAGATTCTAACATTAAAAGCATTTGATACCCACAGTTCACATATGTAGAATTCTTAAAGTAACACCCCCGAAAGTAATGCTAATTTATTATACTTCTGTTAAACCCCGAAAGTAATGATCCCCCGAAAGTAGAAGCCCCTTCAATAATGTCACTTAAAACAATACCGTAAAATATAGTACATGTACTTAATGTAACATTTAATACACTATTGTAGGTAAACACAAACACACCATAATTGGTTGTGTAACCAGCATGTAATCTGAACAACTAAATATGGTATAATAAACTTTTGATCTCATGCTACATGTCCTTTTTGCACGAGACAGCAACTGAATTACAACCGTTTTTTAACTATCCAAAAGTAACCACTACCCGAAATTAGAGGCCCCTTAGCCTGTTAAATCCAAAAGTAAAAGGGGCTGTTACTTTTGGAATTGAACAGAAAGTCTATATAAATGATGTACGTGTATCCATAACACACTAATTGGGAGACAGACCCACTTCCAGTCATTCAGAACTACTTCCTGAATGAGTGAACCATTTAGGATTTTGATCTGTGCCGGCTTTAAGAAGATATGGTGGTACTCGCTTTACCTGCTCTTAGCTGATAATTTAATGCCCTGCAACAAATTACACCTCACTGTTTTGCTAGAACACTAGATAAATTGAAGTTCTTAGTGATGAATTCAGTTAAGTACCTGTAAATATTACAAATCTCCTTGTTATTTCATGGCAGGCCAATATTTCTCATAGCTATAATAAAATTCTCAAATGTATGCCTTCCTCAAAAACCAGAAGAACTAAAGTAACAGAATCATCATTACAATATATACAACCATAGTAACTAAAAATGCACCACAAGAAATCAGTTGGTGGGCTAGCCACAATGCAATGGTGCCTAAACAACAGAGAACAACAGCAGTCTCTTAACTCGGCCAGAAACACAAGACCCACGACAAGATCTCTCTCACCTGCGGCAATGACAGGCCTCAGGGCAAAGAGGGAGCTAGCATCTCAGACAAAAGGGCTAGATAAAAGGGATCTATACTGGTCAGGTGAAGATTGAAGATGTCCAAGTCAATATATCCTGAATTATTTTCAAACGGTTTACAATCTAACCACACAAGGAAGCCAGTATTGCAAAACTTGACTGAATGATTTCTACAAAGAATGACGTGGATGAGAATGTAAACAAACTAGTATATTTCCAAGACAACACCAAGAATAACCGATCCAAAAAATTTAAGCTCAGTCATAACAGAGTTCAACTCACTGCAACAGACTGAACATTAAGTGTGACCTTTCAACAGGAAAGCAAACCGTTTAACGCTTGAGGTAAACGACATTAACTGGCAAAAAGGTAGCTGTAGTTTATGAATAACTTCGTTACAGTGTGTAACCGTGACAAAAATAGTCGAAGAGTTGAATTTCTTCCTGCTTGCGGTTAAACTGGATGTAAATAAACGAGAAAAGATAATTTCGCTTGACTGTCACTGTTCGCCGATACAGATGTAAATTTTAAAAGCGCAACGACATAATTTATTCATGAAAACCCTACGAGTCTATAATAAAGTGAAAAATCTCTGGTGAGGTTCAAAGTTCTTATTACAACTTATGTCGTCAACATGATGTAAATACGACACTTCCAATGAAACGAAGGAAGGGTATGACATCGAAAAAAACGGTTCTTGAACAGCCATATGAAGATGATAAATCGAACGATCGATTGTTGCAAAGCATCAAATTTAGTTAACTCGGTTACTCAGGTCGGATCGAATAGAAGCCAGTAAGTGGGAAAAAAAATACGACACTCATATTGCTTCCAATAGTTTGATTAAATGTGGATTATATTAAAGTATACTTACATTCTGTTTTGAAGGTGAAATATTCCGTTAAATGTCGGCATTCGTGATTTCCTCTAAGCATAAATAGCGTGCTGGGATGTAGTAGTTTTAACGCCCATAGGTACAACACGCACTAAAGAGAAAAAGAAATGTCGACACTAAAACGTCGATTAGCAACGCGTGTTAATAGCGGGTACAGCTTTCTGCGCGAGGTGCCAAAAAGAAACACAGATGCGCTTGGAGAGAAGGAAATTTAACGATCGTTACGACAAACGACTGATCGAGTTGATATTATTACATTGTTGATAGCCGATTTTCGTTCCCTTACCTCAATCGAGAAATATCCTCTATCCACATAGTCACCAAGAAAAAGATATCTCGTAGAACTGGGCGGTCCTCCTACTTCGAATAACTTTATTAGGTCGTAAAACTGGCCATGTATATCTCCACAAACTAAAGGCAAGTAAAACATAAGCTTACTTGTACCACCTTTGTAAGTTTCACAGGGACAGAGATCGAAAACACAACTCACTTTTCCTTGCAGCATGTGGCCAACTTTCCGCATAAATACCTGCAGAATTACAAACACCAGACATCTGTACCTGTTATAGGTGCTTCGACCTCCAACATGGTAGGTTCTTGTTGTAAAAGCTCTGTTCCTGATTTGATAATTTTCAGCGCAACATCTTCGTCAACTCTGCCCTCCTTTAAGAAGTGATTCTTCAAGACATCTGCTTTCGGTTTACCATTCGAATCGAACACATCAGCCAACGTGAGTCGATCTATCGGTGGCATTGGCACAGCTTAATGAGAAAATACGAAAAGGGGGAAGAAAAATACAAATTAATTTGAAGGAGACCAAGACGATGCAAAATGGCCGCTTTTGAGTGAGTTGGTTACAGTAAGCAATATTTTGATGCTAACATTTGAGCACTCTGTCTGATGTGGGCAGCTTCCCATCTTGACTAGCCATCTTCCTAAGCTCTTAAAATACACGATGGCGATAAATGCCCAGTAGCTGCAATCTTTCACACTACGATGGAAGCAGATTTGGGAGGTCACGACAGTACTCTACAACGCTATAGACGAACACATAAACAAATGCAGCAAGCAAAAAGTTAACATTGAGGCTGCGCAGCACTAGCCTCGCTTCCACCCGGCCTCACCCTTCCATTGGCCTTTTGACCATTATAACTGAGCCTGATTCTCAAACTGCCACGGCCCTGGGGCGCTCGTTTTCGACTAAGAACGACTTCATGACCTGGCTGCAGAGATGCCTGGGATGCTCTAGGCTGACAGAAGCCCACAACAACCATCATTTCAGCTCTAATTTAATTCCCGTTCATTTCCTTCGTCTCGTTTATATTTTCGTTTCATTTACATGCTTTTCGTTTCGCTAAGACTCTTGGGATAGCCCCCGTTCGGTCACGTTCTTCTCTTGTCCATCGAATAAGAACTTAAGTTGTTAAGGTGTTGATTAAAGAATTTGCACATTACCTTAAAATCAAATGTCTGGAATAGACAGAATATGCATTTTTATGAAATGCGAATTAAAAATTTATAATATGTAAATTTCCATCCTTTTCTCTTTTCGCCTTAGTTAGAACACTGCATCCTATTCCGGGCCTTGAGGCGTTACTGTTGTGAACAGATATGCAAGTACTACCTTAGTTTGAATCTATTAAGCGAAGGATGGTTTTCTAAGCTGTTTATTTTAAGGACATTGCTTTCTACCTCGTGGCACGTGTTGGAGAGCATGAGTTCTTGCATGCAGAACGTTTTTAAATATTCTATTAGGTTTTTTGTTTGCTTTGTTTTTGTTTTTTTGGATTGTACTGTTCGTCTAAGTGGATCCTTCAGTCCAGTATGCATCTTCAAGTTTATAAGTTTATCTTTTCTCGCCTTCATTAGGGCGCTTTCCATTTGACTGACAGATCGGGCATTTGGGTGGGCTAACTCTACTGAATGCCCTCAAAATAACCCACTTCTCTAGTGTGATATATATTTCTCTAAAATAATGTGAGGGACATCATGTAACTGTTTGTTTAAATTGTTGCATTTTCTTTGCAAACTGACCGGTCTGGCCGGCCGGCCAGTTCTGAGAAAAGGAAAGCGCCCTAAGTTTCACGCGGAACTCTAGTGTTTGTTGCATTGTTTCGCATCCCCTACCTTGTTCGTGCGCAAGAGATTCGCCTTCGTTCTTCAGTGATTTTTGTCGTGTATTTAAGTGATTTAGTTGTTCATTGTAGTACCATTTGTTGGCCTGGAATGGACACTTTCGCGGTTAAATTTCGCTGCGTTTAATTTGTGGTGTCCTGTATAGTATTCTATAATGCCGGGTCGCAACATTTTTCGATCAATATCTTGAACGTTGTCAAACCGTTAGCCGCACAAGCACCTCACCCACCTTCAGCACTCAGTGTACTGCTCTCATTAATTTCACTTAGCAACGAACCTCGCATTTTCTTCCAGTAGACTAGAACAAAATCATGAAGCTGAAATTCCATAATTAAGTCATATGCAGCAAAACAAAAATATACCAAACTTCCAAATTGTAGCGTAAAAATGTTGAAAAGATACTTCAAATCAGTCCACTGATTCTGAGTGGTCGCTATACTTGATCGAAGAACAGGCCCAAATGACAGTAATAGAGCATAGATGGCGTCAAAATGTGGGGTCTTTCTGCAGGTACCGGAAAGCTTTGTATTTTTGGTAACTTGGGAATAGTCTTTATTTGGAGTTGTTTTGTTTCCTGTCTTTTATTTCTTTTGTTTTACGTAAGCATACGTAATCTGTGCTCCGGTACTCACAGAAGCTGCCAAAATGTGGTGAGAACAGTTCTCTTCACGTCACCAGCTTGTACGCGCTGGCTGCATGATGCAAGGTTGATCCAACGAATTATTTCAAAAAATACGACATGGAAAGGAATAGTCTCTCCGTCTGTCTCACACTGAGTCCCCTGAAAAATATTTCCTTAAACAGGTCTAGCTAAGTGGCAAAGGAACAACCTTGGGAGATTTACCATTTACGGAACCCACAACTTCACAAAAAAGAAAGTAAACACATGCAAATTTATGGACACGTGAGAGTAAGATAAATAAAATTGAGCGTATTTGGCAAACCAATTACTAACTGTCTTTAAACTTGAAATAATGACATTTCCTTTATTTATCAATCGATAAGCTGTCGTAAGGTATGAAATAACATTTTCAGTGCCAGAGATAACTAGTAAAAGCACTAAATAGTTTTCTATATCATCCCCTTCCCTTGTAAAATATTGAGATAAAATATAAAAGTGTATGAAATAACTAACTTTCAATGCAAGAGATTAACAGTAAAAGCACTACACTAAATCGTTTTCTACATCATCCCTGCCCATTGTAAAATATTCAGATAGTAAAATATAATCCAGTAATCAGTTATAAAAATATTCTAACACAAAAGTTAATATCTCTGAAGTAAATTCAGTTAGCGAAACAATCAACATAATGATAAGATGCACTGATAAGTCCTACCCCGTAAAGGAGGTACTCTGCGTAAGTATCATTTTAAAAGAAAACTTCTTTTAAAATGGAGACCTGCGGGCCAAAACGAAGAGTGTTTCGGCAGGAATTACAACACTATCTGCCCCGTCATGATCAACGAAGGCCGAGTTCCTCTTGTGTTGGGTAGAAAGCTAATGAAACATAAGGACACTAAACGCGCTGGCGCTCGCGTCACGTGGCGCTACTCGTTATCGACTCGACACATTTATAGATTAAAAGATATCGCTGTGGTTCTCTATACGAACTTGACGTGCCGGTTTGGATCAGAGAAGGATGATTTTGGATAAGTATCTAATAATTACATGCTGAAGCACGTGTGTCTAATTCGCACAAAGCATTATTCATGACGTCCATAAGTTTGTATTTGGACCAAATCAGCAAAAAAACAACATATAAGTAAGCAGGAAATGTTCTTCATCAACACTTCTTTGGTCTGATAATAGACACGCCCTCCCTGATTGGTATCACTACTTGTTCCACTCCTGAGTCGTCTTTGGCCATTTGGTTAAACTCGTGCAAGGCCTGCTTTATTGTACAATAGCGAACATAATGAGTTATTCGCCATCATAAATCCCGAAGGTGTGAGCATCTTTAGGGCGAGTTTGCAGTAAAGACTGTATGTATCGTTGGACGCGTCTAAGAACACGATGTCAAACTTCTCTCCCGCGGTTTGAAGCTCGCTCATGAGGCTAAGAGCGTCTCCTACCTAGAATTTGAGGGGAAACATGAGTGAATCAAAAAGGCGAAACGTTTTGTGGTTTAACTATGCAATGTCACCTTTTCCGGGGCTTATGACGCAAGCATATGACGCCCAACTGGGTGTCACTTCGGGAATGGATCAACTAGCGATTTCAGCTAACCAAGCTTTCAAATTGTACTTCCTAGTTTTTGACTTTGTTCCTTCTTCTCGCAACGGGATACAGTGCAATCCCCGAGAGCATATTTTTCTTTTTGATTTATCCGAGAGACTGAGTTCACATCTGGGTCACATTTTCGGAAAGGAGGCCCCTTTCCGGAAAACCCAATTTGCCAAATTTTCTTTCCATTCTGGCGACTCACCTTGAGAGTCAACTTGCAAGCCTGAGATGAGCTTCGAAACAGGTCATCAGCAACTGAAGCAATCTTAGGGTCAGATTCAATGGTGATGACCTCACCACTCGCTGGGAGCCCTTCAGCAAAGGCCATGGCGGACATTCCTGTGAATGTACCCACATCAAGGACTCGTTTAGCATTAGAGACTTGCGCCATCATCTTAAGAAACTGTGCTTCCAATTGACCAACCATACAAGGAGTGAACAGTTCTTTCTCCTCTGTAACAAGGTTAATTTTCTGGATGTCTGAACTTGGACCTTGCGTTATCTTCACTGCATACTCCTCGATATCTTCACAAGAAACACGCAAATCATCAACGTTTTCCTCTAAATTAGCGGGCGTTCAAGTTTAAAAGAAACCAGGAAGACCAATTATCTTATCTTACTTACTAACAATTTTAGGAAGAAGATGTACCCAACTGTACTCAGTCAATTAAGTTATTGAAATGAACAATTTAGATCGTGTGGCGGTGGTGATAACTGAGCACACCAAACAATTGCCAGTTCAGTGTCGTGTTTCATTCGCTTCTTGAAAAGACAGAAATGTTACCAAAAATTTGCGTCTGCAATGTTCAAGACTAAATTTGCCAGGTTAATTTTTCCATGCTAACTATTCAATACAATCTGAGGAAATCATGCTGATGTTTTTCCATGATAGCTGCGATTTCCAGCCGGGGGGAGTTAGTGAGATCTGGAAAACGTTTCCGGAAACTGTAGGGTTTCTATAGGTCTTGCGAGGGTGAAGCAAGTCTAAAACTTTTAATAGTCAATCTACCTTTATGACATAACTCGCTCCGCTGGAAGGGAAGCCGGCACTTCGCATCTTCAGCGCTCTTGGGAGTAACAGGTGAAGCCAAGCCATTAATATTTCTTTCCGATTCAACCTCTTTCCCCTTCTCAGCAGGACAATCACCCTCATAACCATTGGGGATCTCAAGGAACTGCTTATTGACACTTCCCTCAGTTGATGGGTCCCTCAAGCCGACATCTCTACAGTGCACCTCCACTCCTAAGCCCCCTCTAGGGTATCCCTGGCAGATAACTTGGTACTCTTTGATACGCTTTGTTAGGAGCTCGTAGGGCATGTGGTTTATGTAGCCACAGTTTCCAATGCCCTTAGGAACAGGAGCTACCAGGTTCCCTCCACGCTTCTTGACAGCTCTCTCCTGGGCGTTGCATATTCGTTGTGTTTCCTCCATGATCGGGTGCCAAAGGGACAACTCTAGGTCGCTTAGCAGCTTCAAAATGCGCTCCAACTCGTTCTCCGTGATCCAGCCTTCACAAAAGGAAAGGTAAGCACCAAGGCCCATTCCAGTCGCTACAGCGTGGCCGTGAAGCATGCCGGAAGGAAGTTCGTACCCAGGGCTCCACGTGTGGCCATACGCGTGAGGCCGGCACTGGTGAGTTTCCCATAAGTTACCGTACTCTGATCTCACATACCTGTAAAAATTATCAATGAAGACTTCAGCAATAAAATTAGACACCCCCCAATAGATGAAACCCCTGAATAACAGAAACATTTTCCTTGAATAAGAGACGTGAAAAAGACGTGAGCCCAAAACCTGGACGCGTACAACTTCAATATATTTGTGTCACAGCGTTTTAACAGACCGAGTTATTTTTAGAATGATTCTCCCGCGAATTCAGTCTCCCTTCGGAGCCTTGGTCTCCCTTCGGAGCCTTGGTCTCCCATAGGCGCCTTTCCCGGCCAATTATAAGCCTTGCATAATTAACTGTTTGAAAGCGTGCGGACTGGAAATGAACTTTTCGCGGGCTCCTGCACCAAGCTAGTTCACTGGTTCGCAACTTAAAGATGTGAAAGCAATAATTCGAGTCAAAACATAACATGGTTAAAACTCCAACTGGCTGGAGGCAACCTGGGGCCGGTTGCTCGAAGCCCGGTTGGCGCTAACCATTGGTTAAGAGGTATCCAGACCTATAGGTTTCCATGGTATTTAACCCTCACGGTTAGCGCTAACCATGCTCCGAGCAACCCGGGCCAGTTGTCTTCTTGCAAAGCGTGCTCTCTTGAATTGAACTGGGGACTACCGAAGACAAACCCAGTTCAAGGTCAGAACGGGATTTGAACGCGAAGCATCCGTGGTCAAATCTGACTTCCTAAGTACTTGGCCGCACTGCCTCCGCTGCAGTGTTCAGGGAGAACGGGATCATTTCTCCTTCAAGAGACCTCCTTGCTGCATCTGGATGAGGCTGTGTTTTGTAATCCTTTTAAGGGGAGTCCATTGGGCGTTGGGTAAACTACAGTGGAGCAGGACGACGAGTAACTGAGCTCAAGGCCACGCTCACTTTAACGATTATAAAGTATGTACTCACCATTCAAGAGCTTTCCCAATGACATAGTCACAAAGAGCCCCAAATGCTTCATGATCGCCTGCAAACTCTTTCATCTCAGTGCCAAATTTGGTTTTCACAAGATCGGACGAAGCCTTCTCCAACAAGCTGAAGAGCTCCTCGTCCTTTACTGCAGCCATTTTAATGATTTCAGCGATGCCATGACGCAGCCATCCGTAATGCAGCGTGCGGAAGAACGACCTGTCCGTTATTGTAAGAATAGGCGGGTGATAGGCTCCGTACAGGTTTTTGTACCCAAATCCATCGCAGCATGTACGGGGGGACGGGCCGGCGTCTATTCCGGACACGATGCTTGTACAGAGCATAACGTACGGCGTCTCACGGTGGTACAGCGCCGTGGCAAAACCAGTGACGTCTGAGATAACGCCTCCTCCCACGACTAGCACTGGCTCGTTTCTGGCTATGCCAAGTTTTTTCAGAGATACCAGGATATTTTTCACTGTAGAAATATCCTTGTCTACCTCATCGGCGGAGATTACAAGCTTGTTCAGCTCGATTCTATGATGGTCAAAGTAGGCCTGAAAAGCGTCGCCATAGAGTTTCTCCACTTTGTCGTCAATAACGGCAACGCATCTAAAGATGGCATAAAGAAGTAACTGTGTGTCATTGTCTCGGCATAATTTCAAGCATAATACCATGTTCGACCCAGTTCTGCATCATGCCGGCATAATAACCGTGTATTATTTTGATGCAAGCAGTTTTTTTAAAAGTGTGCGCGAATACTTTACTAAAAAATCGGGATTGTCAATTTTCTCTTGGGTATTTGAGATACTTTGCTTACTCCGGCAGTGAGAGAAAAAAAGAAAGACGTTGAGAGCCGCAGAAATCCCAGGGAAGCATTGAAATGGCATTAGGTTGTCAAACGGGATGCAAATCAAAACAAACCAAAACAAGGAGGGTTCAGTCGAATTACAAGCTCAAGAGATATGACGCATCTCCCAAAATATGCCACCTCAACATGAACTTTCTTTTTTGTCCATTTTTAGCACACAGTCCGAAGAAATGATGCGCTTTTGTAGTAAGCAGGGACCTTAAACCTTCAAGTAACAAAAGCAATGTGTCCCGGTGCAAAAAATGTCAGCATGTTTAATATTGATTCTTATTTGAGAGCCTGTTAACTTGTAAATGTGTTAACTCCGTGTATGGGTGGGTGAGGCCGTATTTTGACTCTGACACGGAAAGAAGTTTGTACACGATGTGTCAGCCGAAAAGACAAGCGAAAAATATTCACTGGAGAGGAAATGGAATTGAGAAAGAAAGGACTTAAACAAAAGGCCAGCATGTCCACTTGAGCTGTCAATCGAGGGGAGGGAAAGACCAAATGTATCACATTTTTCATTATGTTCAAACCCGCTCACTGCCTAAGACAATTTTGTGATATCCGTTCGGAACCACTGGTTACCTCTTACCTTCCCAGGTGCTGGTAGACATTTTTCAGCTCAGGGCATGTAAGGCTGAGAACATCGTTGACAATCTTAATAGTAGTAGTTAGAGTCAGACTCACAATGCCTTCCATCACTGATGCATCTGGTTTGGCAAGTATGTAACCATCACAGACACGGTAAATAGAGGTAGGAAACACAGCATGAGGGTCTGTCTCTTGCAAGTGCTCAGCATTCTCTTCATAGCAAGCTGGGCCTTTGACATCCTGGAGAAGAAGACGCACGGACAGGCCTCCTAATCTTTTATTTTCCATCCTTTTGACGATGCGGTTCCATTGATGGATTTCTTCGTTATCTTTACCCTGGGAAAAGCTGTGTTTCCAGAATTTGACCATTAATTCACGCTTTATGAAGTTGATAGCGTGCGTCATGCAATAAAAATAATCAAAGTGGTCACCACTGACGCCATTCGGGAAAAGGAGGACAAGTGCGAGAAACTCTTGCAAGAAAAATAGCCAGCAAAATCATAAAAATGATCCCCTGTGTGACAGTGAGAACAAGTATTAGACTACCGACTAACCTGTATACAAGCATGGCTAACTGCTGCACTACAGCAGCAGTAGGCTGGTTGTAAAAAAATTTCAGCTGCTTAATGATAGCAAGCGAGTCCAGATCACTTCTGAACAATTTTGCCAACTCTTTGGAAAACACGGTCAGGCGAGACGAGTGAATGAGAAATTGGCTGACGATCGGGTCGGCGAAGATTCTCCGAGCGAGCTCGAAATCGTCCTCCTTCGTTGACTCATCCAGAACTTTCCATGGAAGTTGCTTGAGGTAGTTCACTATGGCAGATATAGCTTTCTGGTGACACCAAAATTAAATAAACTTTTTTACCTACATGAATGTGGAAATGGAGGGGGGCACATAAATTTATGGTATCCTGTAAAAAATAAAGATAAAGAATCTTTATCTCTACATTTAAAGCGTCAATCTCATGGGACTGTGTATACAAAGTGTTGGGAATTGCCTCCAATACACCTTTTGCTGTTCATTTACGCAAAATATACCGATTCATTTACGTCAACAGTTGAAACTATACGGCAAATATACGTTCATTAGCACTTCCATGAACTTCATTAACGCGAACGAACTTTCAACAACGGTATTTGCATATGTATTAACATTCAATAGCATCAACGGATGAACAATTGCACCTTTGGACAATCAAAGATAACAAATATACTTTCAATCTCACGCAATGGTTAATCAGTAACACCAATAGAAAATCAGTTGCATGGTATGGCAATCAATGGCGTATTAGAAACATACAATAATGCAATTTGCATAGAGACGCACAATCAATTGCACCTTCATATAAGGTAAACTTACATTTGGTTTATAAATCTTGATTATTACTCAGATTATGAAACTCTAACTCGAAGGAACGAACGATTGATTCCAAAAGAAAAAAGGTCTTGCAAATTGCGGGTTTTATAACATCGAAGAGAATACTAATAGGAGGGACCTTAATTAAGGCTATTCTTTTCAACGCAACTGGATAAAGGCAATTAGTTGGCTATTTACGAAGAGTAGCGGAGTTCAGAACGCAGGTCATCTGCATGTTAATCCAGCGCCCGAACCACCGGGCCATGCCGCCTGATTAATAAGAGCAAAAAGTGCGCTTCACAATTTCCACCAGCCCTCTGCCCTTTAAATAATGAGCAACTAAGCGATTTCCAGTAAAGACTCGAAAGTTAAAATCGTTCAACACATTTTTCAATGTTGACTGCACTACGGAATGCCACGTTAAGTACTGAGGCTGTGTCTTCGACCTGACGAAGGTGTAAAGCTCGAAATCTCCCTACAGTGTTCAATTCACTTGTATGAACTCGTTATTTGATACAACCAAATTTCGGTGATTCACTCACTCAATCACCGTCACAGCACCACAGTGTCTTTTGGAACGAAAGCCCGCCGTACACGTGAAGAAAGAGCTGAGCAAAATGCGCACATGAGAAGAAACGGCTGCGCTAACTGCCTCGCGAGGCATTTTGCTCAGCTCTTTCCTAAAGTGTGCGGGAGGCTTAACTTTATCTCAGCAGTTAGAGTCAGATTCAGAATTACCCGACCGCACTTTTTCAACTTTTACATAGAACGGAAAGCTGATGTTCAGCAGTGCTTTGAAAGAAAAAAGAATTACCTGGAATTCGTTTGCATTGTTGGCCAGTCGATAAAATGTTATCTCTTTCGTTAGAAACGAATCATCCGTTTTGAAACCGATGCGCATATCCTCTTTCACAAGTTCACGTTGTTGCAAATTCATGTAGGAGGCTGTGGACTACTTCACAGGTCTCGATTACTTCTGAAAACGCAGAGTAAACGCAGTTATATATAAACCATTTCCGAGTTCCAAAAAGCACATGCGCGCGTTGGGATAAAAACAAGCACATATTAAAAATGTGACGATCAAGAAGTTCAACACATTGACAGTAATTGAATTTATTTCTCCCTTATTTTCGGATGCTAAAGCGTCTCTCTCTCTCTCTCTCTCTCTCTCTCTCTCTCTCTCTCTCTCTCTCTCTCTCTCTCTCTCTCTCTCTCTCTCGCGTGTTCTCACCTACTCCCCGTTCCGAGGTTTTCTTTTTGTCTTTTCGTTCCAAAGTTCGAGGTTCTCACGTGTTACATATCACTTAACACTTCACCAAATCATACAAAGCTTAATTCTGGTCTACAAAAAGAAAACATGTTAATGAAAACACCGCTCCATTTCCGACAGAAGAACATCTCATTTTTCTAGTCGAATCCGCCTACAGTGTTCTTAATAAAACAATCAGAAAAAGGCAATTTATTGAGCAGTCCTTATTTACGAGATTTCCAAAATAATTCCCACACCAACAAAGTCAAAGTGTAAGTTTAAGAACATCATAAGAACGTTTTCAGGTTCAAATGATCAAAAAAAGGACGTTCAACCTCATCTCCAAAATCAGACGTTCTTATAAAAGAAAAGAGTGTATTCGGAAGACGCACTTCACATAAACAGTACTTGCATTTACCAAGATAGTCTGCAGACTATCTTCGACAAGACGCACAATTCAGTCGTCTTGTTTGCCCATGCGGCCTCTAGTATATACGGCAAATAACAGTTGCATAACTGTATTTATTATTCCACTATTGCGTCATTTCACCATAAAAGGTCAAGAGAACGCGCAAAATATGAGACCGTAATACACTGTAGTGTCCCGGTTTGACTGGTTTACAACAGAGCGTCATTCGTACCCACCATTTCAACACTCTTACCAAAACAGAGAAGCCAAAATAACAAAACCTTTTTGTAGTGGAATAATAAATCTCTTATTCGATGGTTTTACATATAATACTCGCGGACATTTTGCTCATTGCTCGTATTTTTGCTCGCCTCTTGGGGGCTCGGAAAAATACTACGCAACTCGCAAAATATCCGCGCGTATCGAATAAGATATATTTAACGACCAGAAGCCATTTTTAAACACCTACTTTTACTGAATTCACAGTAGCTTTCAAATGACGTTTGCAGACGCACCAACTCGCTCGTTTGACCGTGAGACTCATGGTTTAGGGTAAATCTGAGGATCTAAAGATTCGACCTTCTCACGGCGAATCAAAAAATCTGGAAATCGCCAACAATTCAGCTAATATGCGCGAAGCAATATATAATATGAAGCTTTGAAAGCTGTTATAAATCACGCAAGCAAATGTCCTTTTTTGTATACTCACCGGAGGAAACAACACAGAAAGCGTCCACTACGTACTGGAAAGAATACTTTAAACGTTGCCTTGAAAAGATGCTGGTTTATAAGCCGTATTCAGATGACGTCGTGGCTGTCCCGTTGATGTAAAAAACAAAGAAAGGCCGTGCCCCCATACACACATGTGCTGAATTTCAAATCATTCCTCGTGTTTTGCTCGTGGTTCATTTTTTTTGGGATGGGATGAGTGAAAACGACTTAAAAGATATTGGATCTCATATGTACAAAGATTTCGCTTGGTATTTCACCGTAGAACTTTAAACCCACAGCGAGCATTAGATTGAAGCACGAACGATTAACGTTACTAATGTAAGAAAGCACGCACGCTATTCACTGCGCTCCAGTTAAGGCACAGTGACTATTCTATTACATCCAGCAGGGAAAATGAAAAAACCTTTTGGTGACAGATCTTTTAGTGTAGCTGCGCCTACACTATGTTATACGATCTGGTAGCTTTCGAGTCCAGAGTTACGTCGGGGCTCCGCGCGTAGCCCGCCTGAAATAAACCAGTTCTCGCAGTTAACAACTGATTGAAAAACTCTTTAATAACAGTCTCGTCCCCGAACGGCAAGAGAAGGAAAACAGAGGCGAAGGGAGTGATTCGTTAATAATCACTTCTTCATGTTTCTCCAACACTGTACGCCTTTTTATTATATAAGTACTCAGATTTACTCAGTGCAAACTCACTGAATAAAAATCGTCTCTCGTCTCTCTTTGATGAGAAGCAATCCCATTGGTCATACGATTTTTGTCACGAGTGAAGAATATCGTATCACCAATCAGAAGACTGATACGATTTTTTTCACACGTGAGAATTCGTATCGGTTTTTCCCGCCTTTCGGGCCGGCCATGCGAAGTAACTGAGAGTGAATGCTTGCAACGTTCCCTGCTTTCCCAGAATAAACATTTGTAATATCTCAGTACAAATGTAATAAACAAATTACTTCATGGTTAGTTCGCTTGTACGATTTTTATTCACTTGTTGTGAAGAATCGCAAACTCGCTCGCTCAAAGACTCTTTGCGATTCTTCACAACTCGTGAATAAAAATCGTACGCGCTCACCAACCATGAAGTAATCTATATAAGTTCGACAGAGGCAACTGCATGAAGAGGCGGCCTGGGCACCATGAAAGCTCAGTCAGACTCCTTTCGATGAACAAATCAAGACGCCTAGAGGCATTCACGTGGGATGCGTTGATCGACGAATGATTGTCGATAGTCACACTGTTTATACGAACAAATAGTAAATTGTTATTGTTATTGTTGTTAAAATGAGAAAGCGGCAGATGTACGTGACCTTTATCGAACTGATCACGATGTGTCGTATCACAACGGCCTGAATAAACGCGTTGTATGGGATAGTATGGTAATGTATTTTCTATAAAGTTGCAGTTTCCAGACTTTGTAGAAACTAGCCAATAACAAGAAAAGTTACAATTTGAAGATACAAAGACGAAAAAACAGTTTTTCATTTTCCAACGTGGGCTGCTGCACAGCAGGTATCTCACGTAGTAAGCAAATTGGCATTTCATTCTTTTTAGTTTTATTTTATTATCCTCTTGAAATCGATAAATATATCAATTGCACTCCACTTAAAAATAGGTGCCTTGTCGAACGCCCACACAGTGTAGAGATACGTGCATTGTCAAACCGATCAGAAGTCAGGTGCGTATTATCTTGGAAACGTAACTGCAGCCTACAGCTTCTCATTTTAAAGACTTGGGTCTGATAATAGATATTCCCTCTCTGAACGGCATTATCAGTTGTTCTACTCGTGCATCATTCTTGATCATTTGATTAAATTCGTGCAAGGCCTGCCTTCGCATGTCTCCTTCATCGTATAATAACGCACACAACGAGTTATCAGCCATGATATATCCTAAAGGTGTGAGCATCTCCAAGGCAAGTTTGTAGTAAAGGGTGTATTGATCTTTGGACGCGTCTAAGAACACGATATCGAATTTCTCGCCTGCGGTTTTAAGCTCACCCATGATGCTTACTGCCTCTCCAACCTGCATATTAATAACAAACAACAGTACTCGGGTGATTCTAACAATGGAAATAGATACGTAAACTTAAGTTCATTTTGTCCAAAGCTATCAACTTCTGACCCTGAAGATCAGCTCTGAGGATCGAATGCTTGTTTCTTTTACCTAGACATAAACGTCTTTGTCAATTTTCTTACGCAATTTTATGTTTAGCGGGATAGGCAAATAAACTTGAATGAAAATAAGTGAGGTCAAACTGACTGCAAATGTAGCTTTGTTTGTTTGCGATTATCATGATAAATGAGATTAATAAATACGTGATTGAGCACTTCTCTTGAGGGGCTTTTCAGGGACAATGAAAGTAACAATGAAATAAACACTTGAGCTTTTCACTAGCCAGGGACCTTAAGATCTACGACGGCGACGTCAAGGAAAACGTCACCTCAAAATATAACTGCACAATGTAAATCTTTCGCGATTTTTCCACTTCGTTAAACTCTTACAATAGTAGCAAAGTATCCAAAAAATAAATTGGTGCCAGCGGTTTTAGACTGAAGACAGAGAATAAAAGATTCTCTGATACGCGCACACATTGTCGTCACAAACACAAATTTGGTGATTTCACATCGTCGTTATGGAGAGCACCGCAAAAATATGAACTACAATGCGTGTTGCACATGCAGCACGATTATCTTTCCTCTTTTAACCAATTATGTCATTGTTTTGTGGCGTTGTCGTTGACGTCGCCGTCATAGATCTTAAGGTCCCTATTACTCACAGGGAGCGCATACTCCACCTGGAGGGATTTTTGCTGAGATCCTACTCACGGATGTTTGCCGACATATCCGCAAGTCCCCGAACAGAACCTTTGATTCATTGTCTTCGGGCACAGCCCAGGGAATATATCGTCCCTTACTCGGTCCTTGAGATAACCTCTGGTTTTAAACGGGTGTACCACGAAAAGGTAGTTATCCAGGGGTTACATGACACGAGCATGGAGATAACAATATTGAGGATAACACTGATAACAATAATAAGAATCCCAACTGGGCGGGCGGCGGACCAGTTGGCCTTTTACAGAACTGGTAAGAACTGGTAAGAGTTTGAACGTTCCGATGATCTCAAAAAAATTGAGCAAGTATTGAATAATCAAGAGTAATAACATTGTGGAAGTCTCAGTGATGTGTTGTATCCTTTGCGTCTTCAAAACGTACCAAATTGGTTAACTCATTCTTACTGTGTTGTAGCCTAGAGTACTCCTAGTAGTTACTCTGGTGTAACTTAGAGTAGTCTTGGTGTGGTCCTAGGGCTAAAACTAATAAAAACTAATAAAATCCCCCAAAATACTTACCTTGAGAGTCAACTTGTGGGATTGAGAGGAAGTTCGAAAAAGGCGATCAGCAACTGAAGCAATCTTAGGGTCAAATTCAATGGAGATCACTTCACCACTTGCCGGGAGCCCTTCAGCAAAGGCCATGGCGGACATTCCTGTGAATGTACCCACATCAAGGACTCGTTTAGCATTGGAAACCTGCGCCATCATCTTAAGAAACTGCGCTTCCAATTGTCCAACCATACAAGGAGTGAACAGGTTTTTCTCTTCTGTAACAAGGGCAATCTTCTGGATGTCTGTACTTGGAATCTGCGTCATCTTGACGGCATAGTCTTCTACACCTTCACAGAGAAAGTGGTAATAAGTAAGCTGAGCTGTTTCGCTAAGCTGAGTTGTGTTCAACAAAAGACACAACACAACGGATTCAAAGCTGCCCTCGACCGACTGCGCAAAAGCAGTCAGTGTTTATCAATCACTGATTCATTCAGTTCTCAAGCACAGTTACGTTTTTGGGCTTGACCTTGCACTGCACGAAAAACAATCGCGATTTTGAAATGCACTGGAGCAACTGACCAATACTGAAAAACGTTACTGCTAACATATTCTGCTTTGGACTGGGGGTAAGTAAAACAGATTGTGCACTGATTGTCATGGCCCTTCCAATTGCGCCATTGAAAAACTGAAAGCGTACATTCAATCCTGCGATCAACTATGGTAGACTTTATTCATCAGATTTATAAATGGCGGTTAATAAATTATTCCAGTTTAGTCTTTGTGTTAATTAGTTCAACTGGCCTCGTTAACATGAACAAAATTCAAAAGTAATTTTGCTCCATATACGAGGCTTGTTGGGCTAATTTAGTAGCATAAGGGCAAACGAAAATTGGCCGCCATTTGTGAATAAGGTCTTATTTCCGTTAAGGCTCAACAGACTTTTCAAGTTAATGACGCCACATTGGTTGGGGGCAGACACAGCTAAAATTACAGTGAATGTATAGGATTTTGGCCAACTTTGAACTGCTGGGGTGCCGCTATGAAAAGGCCGATTTCCAGCATTTTCCGCCATTTTTATTAATATGATTGATATCTTTCATCCAACAGAAGATTAGGCCAGTAAAGGAGGTATGACGTCCGTAAATTGGAATTATAGACCTTCTCATGTCGCTTCTAATTTCGCAGCAATTTACATGATTTTGATTACAAGGATTTGTTTGAAATCTTCAAAATACGTTTACGGTCGTTGTAGCCTGAATCTGTTCTTTATATTTCATGAAAATGATGTCAGTACAAATTACTTTTGAAGGACATTTTCAAATGAAGCTATGATCCTCACAGTTATGGAGGCAATTTTAGCAATTGCGTAGAGATGCCTGATATGATACATTTCATAAATCATTCCATCCGTTCATTTCATTCACCACGGGAACATTTGAACCCACAAATGACCAGCTCCCAACATCAGTGGCTTCATAGAAGGGGGTGAATAGGCCAACGGAACGGTGGATTTTGGAAATATTTTTGCCCGGATTTCGGATTCAGAAACTCCAGCGGATTGCGGTTTTCATCCTTCTTTCTGGCCCAGATTATGGATTTTGCCTGTAGTAAAGTTCGGATTGCGGATCTTGCCGATCTCGTTCGGATCGTAGATCTCTCAAATGAAAAATGCAAGTATTGAGCGGATTCGGATTTAAGGACTTCTTTTAACGGATCGACGGATTTCGTTGTTAAATCCTAACAGATCGGCGGATTTGCACACCCCTATTCACCCCCGTCTTCATAGTTCAGTTGGTTAGAGTGTCGTACCGGCATCGCGAGGTCACGGGTTCAAACCCGTTGAAGGCCTGAATTTTTTCAGGCTGCTCTAGGCAATGGCTAAAATTGCATCCATAACTGCGAGGATCATAGTTTCATTTGATTTCATATCCGCAGTTCAATATATGATTCATTTCATCCAAAAGACATTTTCGTTGTCAGCGAAGTTACAGACGTTCGAAGTCAGCCAAAATCCCATGCATTCACTGTAATTTTAGCCGTGTCTGTATAAAATTACAATTCATATTACGGCTCGAATTAAGTCGAGACAAAATCAATGAATATGACAGGATCAAGTCCACCATCTATTGTTCAAGTGAAAGCGGTCTGAAACAAAGAATATGGTGAACCGATTATGAAACATAGGTTCGATAGTGAAATCTCTTCAACAACACGCTATTTTCATGTCTAGTCATAATGGGCTTTACCTGGATGGTGAAGTTCGTTGTACTGGAAAGGAGGAGGATTTTGTGTATCTTCAGCTTTTTCGAACGCCACATGGTACGGTAAGCCCTTTGTTCGCTTTTTCTGTACATCCTCTATCCACTCGGAGTAAGACATTGATCCCTCAAATTCGTCAAAAGCACTGTCGTGTCTACAATTTCGAAACTTCGGCAGCTCGTTATTTACGCTGCCCTCGTTTGAGGGGTCTTCCAATCCGACATCCCGGCAGTGCGCCTCCACTCCTAAGCCCCTTCTAGGGTACCCTTGGCAGATACAATGATACTCTTTGAGACGCTTGGCCAGGGACTCATAGGGCATGTAGTTTAGGTAGCCACACTTTCCAAGGCCCTTAGGAATAGGGGCTGCAAGATTTCCTCCCCGCTTCTGCATCATTTTCCTCTGGGCATCCCAGACTCGATGCTTGTCCTCCATGATGGGGTGCCACAGAGACAATTCTAGATCGCTCAGCAGCTTCAAGATCCGACCGAACTCGTTCTCCGTTATCCAGCCTTCACAGAAGGACAGGTAAGCCCCAAAACCCATTCCTGTCGCTACAGCATGGCCGTGAAGCATGCCGGAAGGAAGCTCGTACCCAGGGCTCCACGTGTGGCCATACGCGTGAGGTCTGCACTGGTGGGTTTCCCATAAGTTACCATATTCAGATTTTACGTAACTGAATACAGGAACAAAAAAAAAAGTGAAACGTTATCACAGTAGGAGATACAGAACACTGTAGTTATAAAGCCCTCACAGGAGCCTATAACCCCAAGCGTACAACTCCCACACTAGGACTATGTCACGGCATTTTTACAGACCGAGCTATTTTTAGACATGTTTTTCTCGCGAAAAGTTAGCTTCAGTCCGCAGGCGTCGAAACAGTTAATTATGTAAGGCTCATGATTGGATAGCAACGGTACTGTGAGAGACCAAGGCCCCTGTGGGAGACTGAATTCGAGGGAAAATCAATCTAAAAATAGCTCGGTCTGCGAAAACGCCGTGACACAAATATTATTGCACGCTCAGGTTTGTGAGCTCCTGGCTTTCATTTGATGGAAAGACTTTAGCATTTTATCCAAAAACCCAAAGTTTGTTAGAATGGTGAACTGTACATCCTCTTGAAGAATAAGGTACAATTGAAATAGACAGCTTTGTAGTCTGTTGTCACTCACTCACTGACTCATTTTTTCTTTTTCTTCCATTCGTTCATTCACTTAATCATTTGATAATAAAGAATAACTAACAAAGTCAACGTGTGCAAGTCTGAGAAGAGATATTTTGCAGCTGACGTCCACACCTCCATTGAAGTCAACGAAAAACAAATATATGAATGATTAAATTTCAGCCTCATTAAGCATTAGACTCCATGGACCATGCTCAACTTTAAGTCGTTTTCAGCCCTCGCCAGCTTATAGTACTTTACCCTTCAAGAGCTTTGCCGACGATGAGATCACATAAACGCCCAAAAGCCTCGTGATCTATTCCATCCTGTTCCATCTCGGTGCCAAACTTGGTCCACACCAGACCCGAGGATGCTTGCTCTAGCAAAATGAAAAGCTCTTTATCCTTAACCACGGCCATTTTGACTATTTCAGCGATGCCATGTCGAATCCATCCGTTACGTAGCGTGCGAAAAAAAGATCTGTCCACTATCGTCAGGACTGGAGGATGGTAGGCTCCGTACAGGTTTTTGTACCCAAAACCATCGCAACAAGTGCGTGGAGAAGGGCCTGCGTCTATTCCAGAGACAATGCTTGTGCAGAGCATAACGTACGGGGTGTTACGGTGGTACAGCGCCGTGGCAAAACCAGCGATGTCCGTAATGACTCCTCCGCCCACCACAAGCACTGGCTCATTTCTGGAGACACCGATCTCTTTCAATGCCACCAGGATATTTTCCACTGTAGAAATATCTTTGTTGGTTTCATTACCAGGGAAAACCAGCCTCTTCAGCTCGATTCGATGTTTGTCAAAGTAACCCTGAATTGCACTGCCGTAAAGGTGTTCGACTTTGTCATCAATGACAGCTACGCATCTGACCATAGAATAAATTAAATGGCATTAACACAGTACATATGCCCACAATAAACTGAAAGGAAAGGAAAGGAACTTTATTTAAGTGTCTACTCGTTCTAGCGCTGGAGCACTAATTGGGGACACTGTAAACTGAAATTAACAATTAACTCAAATCAAGTCGAATGTTGGTTTTTGAGGAGAGGGGAAACCGGAGTACCCGGAGAAAACCTCTCGATGCAGAGTTGAGAACCAACAAACTCAACCCACATATGACGCCGAGTCTGGGAATCGAGCCCGGGCCACATTGGTGGGCCACTGTCTTCTCTGAAATGAAAGGAAATGCAATGCAATGCAATTAATTAAACTTTTTTACCAAATCAGGCAACTTCACGCACCTTCCCAGGGGATGGTAAATGTTTTTGAGCTCCGGACATGCGGGGCTTAGGACGTCATTGACTATCTTAATAGTCGTTGTCAAGGTCAGGCTCATGGTGCTCTCGATCGTGGACGCATCTGGTTTGGCCAGCACATACCCTTCACAGACACGGTAAATAGAGGTAGGGTAAACAGCATGGGGGTCCGCCGCTTCCAAATACTCAGCATTCTGCTCATAACACGTTGGACCGTTTATTTCTTTGAGAAGGTGACGCACAGGAATGGTACCGAAGCTACTTGCCGTAAACCTCTGCAAAACTGAATTCCAATCCTGGTTTGCGTCGGTGTCGTTTCCACGATGAGACCTGTGTTTGCATAATATTTCAACACTGGTGAGGCAGCCTAGGCCAATAATGATAAAGCAAACAAAACTCGAATAATTTAATAATAATTCTAATTATTATAAATGTGTGACCCGAAAGCGAATCATCGAGACCAGGCATGAACGACTTGCTGTTGAACGCGCCAGGCGGTAAAAGAACATCACAGTGCTAGAAGCTTGGTTATGGGTGACGGGACAGAAAATACAATGGCGTTATCGTGTGACCGAGCGCAAACAGTGAATAAGGTGGTCAGCAGTCGATAGACAAAAAGTAACGGAAGGGATAATTTACCTTGCAATCTCGAACCCAGAGTCCTCGGGCTCTTTGGTCAGTGGGTGGGCGCCCCGGCGGAGACACTCTGGGATGATGGACGCCGTTGTCCCACAAAATATGGGAGGGTTTCTTCTGAAGTTGTAAAGTAACAGCCAATCAAAAAAATTAGAATTTTTTCGTTCATCCCAGTCTCTGCTGTCGACAACCCGTTGACCAAAGAGCCTGAGGACTCTGGGTACGAGATTGTTTACCTTGCTGCTAGAGTTGCTAATTGCTGCAACACTGCCACAGTTGGTTGGTTGTAGAAAAACTTAAGCTGTTTAATGACTGCAAGTGAGTCGAGATCACTTCTGAATGATTTTGCCAACTCTTTGGAAAAGACAGCTAGGCGAGACGTACGAATCAGAAAATCGCTGATGATCGGGTCGGCGAAGATTCTTCGGGCGAGTTCCGAAGGTTGCTTTGGGTTGTCGGTCAAGCTATCCAAAATGGTCCAAGGTAGTTGTTTCAAATACTTTAAGACATCACCAAATGTCTCCTATAGACGCGAAATGAGAAAAACACTAAAAGATTTAGAAAATGGCAAAGTGGAAAAATTTCGATGCTTGGTAAGTGGCTCTCGAGTGAAGGTGCGGGACACCCGTCGTCTCCCTTGGGGTCGTAAATTGTGGAATTTGGTATAACCTGGGTGTTCGCCACGGAGCGCTATTTTTTCTGTCATTCAGCCTAACCACGGTGTGTTATAATCAGATATGGTGCTGGCTGCAAATTTAAAGTGACGTGAGGGTGGAAATAGAGACAAATTAAAGCCTAAAAGGCCTGATACAGCTTTGAACCAATTCCTCAATAATCTGTTGTCCCCTAATTAAATCCCTCAAAATACTCATTACTTTTCAAACCTTACAATAGCAGACGTATAATCAAGGGCATCCTGTGGTAAGCTCGTGGAGGAAGTAAGATACTGTGTCAGGGAGCTGATGTAGCGGATTATCAAGCCTATAAGCTAAGAGTGCTTGCAGATATGGTGTAATGCCTGAATGTTAACGACCATTTAACGAATGCATGGATGCGCCTGCCAAACTTGAGACGATCGGAAATCGATTACAAATTTTCTATTATTTACGGCTGACATCCTGCTTCCCCAACCATCCCGATAGCTCTCCACGAGCTAAAAAGGGCGGGAGTACATTTTGTATATCCTTACCTGCTTATTTTCACAGTACAAAATAAGGTTCAAAGCTGTATACCCTACACATGTTCCCTTGGGTATCTCTCCTGCTTTTTGATGCCGCTAACGGTTTAAATTCCTTTTAACAACTCGGAGTGAAATTGGACTGACCTGAAATTCATTGGCGTTGTTATTCAGTCGATAAAATGTTATCTCCTTTGCCAAGCACTTGTTGTTCCCCGTGTTCATAACTTTGGGAAGTAAACTCATGTTTCTGGTGTCTAATAATTCAAGTTGACTGTACCAAGCAAGGAGAGGAAGTTAGTAATTATCAAATTCCACCTGGTCTTAACCCCCTTCCATCAATAAGCAGTTTAACATTAGACCAATTCCGAGTTCACTTCAGCCTCTTTTTAAAAGCTAGTCTAAGCGGTGTTTAGACTTTCTTATGAAAATCAGCTTTTATTCACATGCAAAGTAAAACGTATTACTATCACAAACCTTTCGCACTCGGACTCGCTTTGAAAAAGAGGCTATTTAATCTGCAGTACTCTTAAGATTGTTGAACCACGTTTCCAGGGCTGTTGATTGCTGACGATTGAAATTCCGTCCGGCGACCAGCAGAGATCAAACACTTTCATACCCCTGATAAGGCAAAAACCGTAAGCCAGCAAACAGCCTGCAAACGTCGACAAAGACAATCCATTCAGACGATGCTCTCAGTGCAAGGTATACCATCCCCCCCCCGCCCAACTCCAAAAAGGTAAGAAGTTACAAACTAAACTTGCCCCAAGTTTAACTCTTTTCAATTACTCTTAACCGAGAGCCTTGAAGACAAGACGTATTTTTGTATGCCCCTGGGGAACGCGGTTTTCACAGTTGCCTCGTATTACCAAGTAAAACTAGGGAACAGAGATCAGTGGGGATGAAGTCTTAGGGTATTCTCGTATGTCCCATGCGTTTCAGTGCTCGAACATTCTACGTTTCTTTTGATAAACGGCCAGTTGTTTCGGCAATGATTTTTCAGAACAATTTTAGCAAAGGTGTAAGTTTCAGCATTCAGCACTAAAGTTCATTGAGGCACTCCCATGTGAGAGAATTGCGAAGAATAATTTAGCCTCGTCGGAAACCAAATTACCTTCACGGGGATGACTAATCGCACCATAACTAAAATTACAGCCATGCACAAACGACCCCTGATGAGGCTAACATGCCAGTCAAAATCTCTTCGTAAATTGTGTTCAATTACGTCTATAAACTACAGTAAACTATGCCAGGGTCCTTTCATGACGGGCAGTCCATGTATTAATTGTACAATTTTAAATAAAAGAGCTCGTTAAAATCTCCGCAGAAGTCACATTCGCCGCTACGTCTACAGGACAAAAACTTCAACAAACTGAAAAGTCGCCAGCATGAGCTCACCGCAAAATATAGAATTGTCGAACTGACGCCACATGAACATACTTCAATGACAGCTGAATTTATTTCCACATCGAGGAGGAAGATCACTTGATTTTCAACGTTTCTTTTTTCACTATAAGAGCTTCCGTAAAACGGCAAAATGTAGCATATTGAACTTAAATTGCGTAAGAGTCCTTGAAATCTGTCGACCAAATTGCCAGTCAAGAACGTTATTACGTGGTATCTACAATAAAAATGTTCGAAGCGTACCTGATTTTCTGATTGCACCAATAAAATACTTGTACACCGCCCAAAGCGAATGATTCAATGACCACTACATTCAACTCGCTTTAACGCTTAAGAACCTTTACTTAATGAGGCATTTTTATTATTTTCGTATCCCAGGAGAGTCTTCATTCTTCGAACTCAGCCACAAAAACAGTCTAATAAACGTTCGTAACTTTAAGGCAACCTGTTTTGTTTTATCAATTCTCCTTTACTTAATGAAGCATTTTTATTATCTTCGTATCCCAGGAGAGTCTTCATTCTTCGAACTCAGCCACAAAAACGGTCTAATAAACGTTCGTAACTCTAAGGCACCCTGTTTTGTTTTATCAATTCTCCTTTACTTAATGAAGCATTTTTATTATCTTCGTATCCCAAGAGGGTCTGTCTTCGAACTCAGTCACAAAAACAGCCTCATAAACGTTCGTAACTTTAAGGCGCCCTGTTTTGTTTTCTCAATTCTCAATGCTCATACTCAAGTTAGCCAGGAAAAGACAAAATAGTGCATGCCAAGAAGTGTGCTTATCTCATTTTACTCGTGAGACACAAGCAGTGAATGTTCTACTTACATATTTGGAGCAGTGGTGGTCGGCCCAGGATTGATCCTTAGGATACACCACAGGGAATGACATGAACAATTATTTGAGAAGGAACCGTTTTACGCAACGATTAAGGAGGGGAACCTTGCGCATAACACATTATGTCATCTCACATTTTCCTATCACGTGATATTGGCATCGAGAAGAAGACAATGCCGAGAATGAAAGCACAGCGAGACCAATACAAAAAAACTAATAAGCTATAATAATAATGGTAATAATAAATAATAATAAATAATAATAATAATAATAATAATAATAATAACAGTGTGAAAGGAGCATTGCTTTCTGTCTTCCACTTGACGTCCATTAGATATAGGACAATGCTTGAGCTCCTTCGCCTTCTTAAAAGTAATGACCTTGCGCTACGTGCACGGTCATTATTAGCGAGGCATCAGCCGATTTAATTGCGCCTTTTCATTGTCACAGAACAAAGAAAGTACCCAGTTGGAACAGGAATGGAAAGGTGCATTGAATAAGGTGCTTCGTTAAACCCTTTCCTCCAGCGTTTGGTTAGGTAGGGTACTCTGGCATGGACTATTTCGTTAAATTGTGAAACAACTCATTGCCAGCCTCACCCTTCCCTTCCGAATTACGCGCGACTTCAGAGCCTGAATTTAAAGTAAAATGGAAGTAATTCCAATTGGCCTGAGTGATCTAAAACTTCATTGTCTGTGCTCCCAAGCTGAGCAACGCCGCCGATTCAATCCGCTGGTCATTGCTTGCCGAAAGTTTCTTTTTCGTAAAGGTGTTTTGCACTCTTTGTCAGGCAATGGAAAACAAAGTGTGAAAGCCACAGGACCAAACCATGAGATCTTTGGACACCTCATTTGCATAACCAGACGACCTCACCTCAAGATCCCAACGAGCGGTATATTTGACATTGTTTTTACAGCGAATAATTGTAGTCACTGTTATCACCATGATGTGTTTAATTTAGTTTTTTTTTATTACGTTCGTTGATGCGAGGCAAAATACATAAGCCATGATGAGCAGTTTTTGCGAAGTTAAAAATAGCACCAAACTTCTAATTCCGATCTGTGCGAAGCAGCAGATTCTCGTTTGCCATTCATTTGTTGAAATGCTTTTTGTCCCAAAATGATTCAGGATTTTAATTTAACTGAATTCAATTTCATTGTGATAAAAAAATAAAATAAAATAAAATAAAACATCAGTTGCATAACAAACTACTACAACTACACTTACAGGGAAGAACTCACTCAAGTCACCTTCAAAAATGAAAAAAAAAAAAACTCTCGACAACTTGACCGCAACTAAGGGTAAATTGTTAAACACACCTAGTAGGCAAACAAACGCCTCCACTCAATTCTTTCTGATAGCTTTACAGGCGAGCATTGAGTTTGTCAGCTATTGCATAACACTGAACTCTTCTGAAGCGTTACGTACTAGACCACTTTAGTGTATGCCAAAACGCATTCAGCTTTGCGTCACTCCGCTTTGGTTAGTTGGGACAAAAGGGGGGCCTGTCGGCTATTCAAATGTTAATAAGTGAGGGACATTCTAGAATCTAGCCGGCCTGTTTAAGGGCGTTTTCAATAATACCTGCTTGATGAATAGCGCGCTGAGTGAGCTAGCCCTCAGGAAGTAGATCGAAACGATAGGAACAATACAGCTTATCGCGGTATCTGCTAATTAGGGAAAATTGTATGGTCCAACGAGTTTAGTTCATTGAACGGCTTTGAGAGTCTGCATATGATGAGCCCACCAGGGGGGTGGCGTGTTATCTCGCTCTTTTCAATGCTTTTGCACCAAGTACATAAGCGCACGGGTTTATTGGCACAAAAGTAACCATCTACTAATTCCTGGATGGCCTCAAGAATACACATTTTTTTTCTCGGCCAGTTATTTTTTCGGTCCAGACAACGAAGCCGAAGCGCAAATTGAAGGCAATTTTTCATTTTAAAATCAAGAGCGTCAGGAAACAGGGGTTTGGGATGTCGGTGTTTTCATTTCTTCTAACGTGCTCAAAGGTTGGATAGCGCTATCCACTGGGTAAATCACTATCCTTTGGATAACTCAGTTGGTTTTGCCAGCACTTATTCGCTGGATAGCGTTCTCCATCTTTTGAACAACCCAGGGCCAGACGTCGAATACGAAGGCATCAGAATACATCTGCAATGTGCCTGTATTTCCTTAGAAAAATAGTTTCTCATTTGGGAATATTTACCGTCCTCTGCATTCTTCACCGTAACTCTGCTCAAATTTTCAATGCAAATTTGAGTCGCCTTGATGCTTTCTAACGGGTCAGCAAAAAACGAAGAACGTATTATATGACGTGTCATAAGCTGCAAGTAGCTGATGTCCACGAACAAAGAAGTTAAGAGTTCATTCTTTTATTCCTTTTGCGATCTACCATTAGGGCAACCAGTGGAATCACGATTCCATTCATTCCAAATTAGTCCCCAAAGAACATGAATACCTAGTCTTCTTACTCAAGTATTTCCGGAATAATCCCAAAAGCACGCGGCCTAATTCTAATCTCACCCGATTTGGTCTGACAAAAAACAAAACAAAACAAAAACCAGCCT
>BLFK01000484.1:189289-221789 GCA_014634185.1 Astreopora myriophthalma
CCCCCCCCCCCCCCCGATAATACACTCCAGTCCAGAGAAAAATGAAAGTTATTCCAGGCGGTCTGAGTGACCAAGAAGTCATTAGCTGTGCTCGCTAGCTGAAAAGCATAAGATTCAATCTGCGAGCCATTGCTTACGGAAAACGAAAAGTACTTTGATTCTTGGTCAGGCAATAAAAAGCAAACACAGGTTGACGCAATTTGTAAAGTAAGCATGAAATCTTAAACGCCTCACTTTTATGAGTTGCGTAACAATTTATGATGAATTTTACTGAATCACTAAAATGTACGTGTTTCATTTAGTTTTTGTCTGGTGGTACGAAGAAAAAGCACGAGCAGTTTGTTTTTTTCAAGTTAAACCGATTCATATGTTGCATAACGACTAGTACCAATCTTCTGATCCGAGCAGTACAATCGCAAGCCTTTAAGTACATCACTTTGCTCTTCAAAACTAAATGAAAAAAGTCTGGTTTTGCATTGCCTAATCACAAGAGGGTTTTTTCTTTTTCGTAGAATGGGTCAGGATTAAAATAATAGCGTTTTAAATTTGACTGAATTCAGTGTGAAGATAGCATCAGTAAAAATCATTCACCGTTCATTCACCTTTGACAAGGAAAAAAAAAATGAAAAACGTGCCCAACAACTACCTCGCTATTTTCTAAAGGTAATTTGTTGAAACCTACCTGAGCAATCAAACACTACCACTAGATCCTTTACGATATCTTTTAAGGCGACCTTTGAGTCCGTCAGCTCGGTTTGCGGAACACTGAACTCTTCTGAAGCGTACAGTACGTTCTAGACCCAGCTCTATAAATGTGGCCACAGAACAGAGCGCATTTGCATTTCTGTCAGCTCCGCTTCAGTTAATTAGGACAAAGAGAGGCCTTTTTCATAGCGCTTTGAATAAACTGGTTCTTTTCCATTATACAACTAGTTCTAAGTACAGGGCGATGAATTTGTGCCTGTTAAAGGACATCAAAATCTCCTACATCATTAGACCTCACTAATTGAGCGACCCCTAGATCTAGACCCGACTCTAGACCCAACGAGTTTTGTTTGAATTCATTTATAGACGCGTCTAGGTATGTTGGACTGGACCACACAAGACCACAATTCACGAAAAATTCACCGAAAGATTCACGGAAAACTGTCTTTTTTTCCCTTCGAACTTTAACGTACTAGCGGCAAAAATGACAACGAAAGCGTCTTCGTTATGTAAGACCGGATCCAGCCAGGATAATGTGATTCCAATAACTCTGTACCCCGAGATAAACGTCTCACTTGTCAGAAGAAAAACGTGACTTTGGCAGGATTATGAAATGTACGGATGACATAATAGACAGCTGACGCCTTGTTTTCATGGTCAGCAGAGAGCTGTCTGCCATGTCTGCCGCGGCATCGGTCATCCGAGACCTAGCTAGCCCAGCGTCATTGTGCAAGCAAAGCCACAATGTGGGTAGTAACTAGTGCTGGGCTGTATCTAGAGTGGTTTGGGGATGAGTTCTTTACACGAGTATAGAAAATACATTACATGGCTAGGGGTGCTATATTTGTCTTTTAAAAAAATGACAAAACTTTTTCATCTATCCATGTTTACATTCCCACGCGCTTACAGTATTGTTCACGGTTTGTTGATCATAGCCCACTCTGCACGAAATACGACTCCTCCGTGTAAAGCAGATTATCATTCAGTTATTTTCGCCACTTTGTAAGCTTTCCAAGTAGACACGCATGGAGTTTCTTTCAAGTCCCCTGGCCTTCCCTCTCGGAAAGTAATTGTCGGTTGATAGCTTCGGGGCATGGCATATGACAAGCGTTTTTTATTTTAAACCGTTTTGTTAAAATCAACAGAAAGGTCTATAAAGTCGATCCCAAACTTAAAGAAAACATTCGTATAAAATTTTAGCATGAGTTAAACCTGGCTATGATGTTATCCTGGGTCATGGGCGCAATTTTGTAATTACTGTTTTTTTTTTTAAGACGCAAGACATTATGGGATTTTACTGTTACCAGATCCCTATGGCCGTGCTAACGAAGGGACCACTAATTTGCATACCGGTCCTCACAAAAATGCTTCTAAATGGAACTTCTTGCTGAGATCATCTTCAAGTTGGGCTGCACTCGACGTCCTGACAGAGTGTTTCCTTCGAATCACAAAATCTTTCGCTCTCCACAATCTCTGGGCCGTGTGTAGATTCAGTTGGGGCAAGGCGATGAGCCCTGTGCTAACAGAACTTAATGCACTTGTTTTCAGGATTGAGAGATGAAACCAAAATCAAACCAATTGTGATTTGCTTGCGGTCGTTTTCTGGCGTATGGCGTCAGCTATCTGCATTAGATTGCAGTTTCGTGATTCATTTATTTCGTTGTTTGCGTCTATATTATACATATGACATCATATCATGTACTTAATTTGGTTTTCGGTTTCAGCAGGAGCCCATCTCCACCAAGCACTGGGTTCGTACGCCAACGCAGGAACGCCCTGTCGCGCGCTAAAAGAAAGAGAAAGGCGCGTTCATCCAATTCACCCAATCAAATGGCTTAGCATGACAGTGATTGACAGCTCATGTTTTATGCCACGTATTTTTTTGCACAATGGAGAGCGCTTGCAACCATGACAACCACTTTTCACGGGAATTTCAAAAACTAAAAATAGCCTGATCTACTCCTGTGCTAGTGGCCCGGATTATAACATATGGACGCGTCCACTTATGGGCGACTCCTGGTTTGAGACTTTCAATTAGAAACCCCGCTCACATAGCCTACACCTTACTAACTGATTACCATAAGCATATAAAAGCTGTTTCTCTAAAACTCCGAAGGAAACTTCCATTTCTATACCGCTGCTAAGGAAAATACTTGTATGCGATCGTTAAAAGTGTCCGCTACATATAGATGACCTCTTTTGTCCACCGCTACTCCGGCAGGAAAGCGCATCAATCCATCCCCTTGGCCTTTTCCTCCAAATTTGGTCACAAATGACCCATTCTGTTGGAAAATCTGTACCCGGTGGTTACTTCTATCAGCTACTACTAATTGTCCCTGATCATCCACTGTGATTCCCGCGGGATTATTTAGTAGGCCGTTTCCGTCTCCGCGGGACCCGAACTGAAGGTCAAGTGAGCCATCTTGGTTGAAGACATACACTCTGTGATTGTTGTAGTCTGTTACCGCGACATGACCAGTTCCGCATATGGCTACTCCCCACGGGCATGCCATATCCTTCAATACAATCATACCAACGGGAATCCCCTCGTGGGTAAAGATTTGAATTCGGCTATTTCCTGAGTCAGCAACGTAAATGCGATCGCTGTGGTCAATAGCAACGCCATGGGGATGGTTTAGCTTGCCAACTTCATCGCCGAATCCACCGAAGCTTCTGGCGAGTTTCCCCGAAGGTGTGACGACCTGCACCCGATGATTCTGACCATCGGAAACAACGATGAGGTTTCCTCGTCGGCTCAGGGCTAAGCAATATGGGAAATTAAACTGGCCTTCGACAGTCCCTTGGGATCCAAACGTTTTGAGGACCTCCCCCTTCAAAGAGAGTATTTTAATTCTGTGATTGTGAGAATCAGCTACTAGTACATGGTCGTGTGCGTCTACGATGACACTATACGGATGGGAAAATCCCCCACACCCTTCACTGGGCAAGATAAGATGACTGCTTATCCAGTCTCTTGGTCTTACTGTGACTGTCACAGGGCTATCGGCCACAGGACAACCATTTACACTCACATGCAACCAGTATGTGTCTGGTTTAGCGATGACATATGCCAAGGTATATGTTCCATCCTTGTTATCTTGGCAACCATACTTGAACCCTGCGTTTTCCGGTATCACTCGAGAACTGGCCAGGGAAAAGGAAAGCTTGACTTTGTCTCCACCTCTATGCCGCCTTTTTCCTTGGCGACTGACAGCTGTCAAAGAAATTCGGTTTACGTCACCAGTAATCACATGCTGATGCTGTTTAGCTGTGGACAAAATGCATAATGTAGGGTCGCAAGGCGTGCTTGAAGTTTGCTCTTTGACTTGACCCAAGTGGGTAATGTCATTAATTATTTTCTCTTGTTCTCCGACAAATTCAACATAGTTACGAACTGCGCTTTCCGACTCACCACCCCTTAAATGTCGTTCTGTTTCTTCAACAAGCGAATTCAGTCGCTGAATAACAATTTGTCCCACACTCAGTATTTCCACTTCGCTTCCTTGCTCAACTGCACTCTCCGCGAACAAACAACAGCTGTTAACGTGTCGAGCGGTCTGTTCAAGTTTCTGTTGTCTCGAGAACAAAAGCTCAAACTTCGTCGCACAAAGAGATTCCACTTCATTTACAAGTTCATTCATGCGATTTTGAAGTGCCTCAATTAACACCTTAAAGTATTCTTCTATAGAAGCGCGAATATTTCTCTTGTGATTTTGTGAAGTCGAAATTTCTTCCTTTATCAAGGTTACTTGTCCGCTTAGATTCCTAAGCTTCTCTTTCATTTGCTCAACAAGATTCACCATATTAACTTTTAGCGTTTTTGCTACCTCGTCCATCTTGCAACATTCGTGGCCTTTGTGAGTCGTTAGGGAACACTCACGACATACAATTTCGTTGCACGTTTGACAAAAATAACACAGTCGCTCGGATAAATGAACTGAACAAAACGATGGGAGGCTCAGATTATTTCCTTTGAAAACTTGTCCTCTCAACTCTTCAACTGGTTGTAAGAGGTGTGTTTTCGTTGCACTCATCCGGCGATGTGCTGTTGTACAGAATGCGCAAAGGAATAACTGACAATGATTGCATCGCATTGTAATCTTTTCGCCTTCAGTTTCGCAACTATCGCAGACAAAATCCAAAGGAATGTTTTCACGCACCGCCGCTAAATTAACCATGTTGTTGACCACAAAATTGAGTGGAAGTTCTTTCTGTAAATCTAAGGACTGTGAACAAACCGGGCAGTGAGGTAACTTGCCTTTCTTAGATGCTGAAAGTTTTTCGGCATCTATGCACTTTTTGCACGTGGTGTGCAGGCAAGGTAGGAGGATCGGCAACACAAACCTTTTCTGGCAACTTGGACAAACTATCTCCGACGAGTTTGGCATTTCGTCGGCGAATTTCACCTTGCTTCGTTGCTTGGCCATCTGATATTACACCGGAGTCGCCCAATGAATACTTTAAACTTTATATGTCAAGGGCAAACTCCACCAAGGCTTGGTTAAATTCGCTGCTAACGAAAGAATAAATAAAAATAGTCTTTTGATGATTTTTGAAGAAGTAAAGACAGCTCAACAAGAAGTTAAACGAAGTGAACGCTAAGCTTCACATTAATGCGTGACAAAGATGTCAAATAACGTCGCCATGTTAACGAATAGCTAACTCGCAAACAAAGAACTCGGTGTCTAATCTGAATACATTACTTGCTACTCACGCAAAGAAAAGGTAACCAATTTCTAATTGACTTAACGTGGGACCTCCGGACTACAAGTCCGGCGACCTAAGCGCTCGGCCACGCTGCCTCACTTGGGGTGTGGTATTACGAGGCTCAAAAACAAGACATCCATAAACAACAGCTACCGCCTCAAAGGTGTATTTACAGACACAAAACGTTAAATATGTGCATCTTGGTTCCGTTTTCTGTTTCTAATCCGCTATGACGATTGTAACCCTCTACATTCCATTTACTAACGACACCCTAACTCTTTGTATCTATAATTGACAGAGGGGAGGGGTAGGAGGCTATTCTCTTCTACACCCAGCCAAGAGTATGTCCTATGCGATTGCGAGCCGGGTAAAAGCCTGTTACTGTGTTTAGTACTGGGCGAATAAGAAATCAAGATCCGGATGAGAATCCGAAGTAAACTAGAAAAGAGGTGCACGACCAGAAGATGACAAAGTTCTTGCAACTTTTTTTGTGTGCAAATTTTCGGCAAAACTTAATTAAAGGAATGAGAGGACAACGTTATGTATACGTCGGTGGCCGTGAAGCTATCGGCGGAATGGGTTCGGCAGTCCGCAATGGTCTGATTACGGGAGACGAGCGGGTCAGTAGGTCGCTAATGACTCGTCCCGCGGGTCGTGTACTATCAAGAGGCTGCAAACAAGCCGTGGATGGTGTCTTCTCTACTCGGCGAGACAGCTGAAGGATATAACAAGAAAACAAAATATAGATCATGTAATTTGAGTACTGGAACGGTTAATAACAACCATGTCTGAGCCTCTGCAATGGCATCCGGGCCAAACTCTCGCTCACTGGCAACTAGCCACAGCAAGACCAGATTGACGTCACTGCCGCTTGGCCGAGAACAGCCATATCTGAACCTCATGCTTGATTTGCACATTTATGGCTACTCTGTGACATTTATGGCTGCTCTGTGACTCAGTTACCTGTGACTCTGTTACCTGAATTAAACAGTTTGGACACGGCACGGGAGTTGTTACAATGGCTCAAGGCGGTTGCCAACCATGATCTGAACAATATTCCTTGTCTTTAAGACTGCACGGCATTTTTTACATACCACCCAAGCCAAATTCTTCAGGCGCTTTGAGGCATCAACGGAGCCACGAAAAAATAATCACCAAAAGCATTTTCTGAAACGGCATTACCTTTGCTGTCAAGGGAACATTAATTTTGCATATCTAGTGTGTGGAAAAAAGAGTAAACTTCCTTGACTTTTCATTGACATATTTTGAATTTCTCTGACTTGACACAGAATTTCCTTAATTGTCCCAGAATTGGAGAGAAAAATAATGGATCTATACCTCCCCATTTTTTACCTCGTGGTATGAGGTAAGTCATGCTATGGGGTTTAGGGTTTGGGGGCGAAATTCAATTAAAAATCACTCACTCACTTTGCTAGACATTAACTTATGCATTTAACCTGGATTAAACACTTTTTCTCCCCCTCCCCGACAAGTTTACTTGCGCCAAAAATTCATACCATGAGGTTGCTCTAAGGAGCCTTTGATTACTTTGACTGCAGCAACCAGGTTCTGGCTTCGGTTGCTGCAGTCTGCCCTCTTGGGGAGTAAAGGGTGGTGAGACGATTGTTTTGACCCCCCCCGGCGCAACCGCCCTGGGGGGCGGGGGGACTTAGTCTCCTTCGCAGCCGTTATTAGGGTCGTCACGCAACGCTCCTCCCCAATAACGGCTGCGAAGGAGACTAGGGGGGACTGGGACAAAGGAGAGAAGAAAAGAAAACATGGCGTAGGTGTGTTTGGCGTTTTTTGGCTGCGCCTCGAAATAGTTAATAGTTTGCCGGAAAAGAGGGAAATATTTCCGTACAGCTCCCGACGTTAATTATACATGCATATTCCTACTAACCCTCTTCCAAAAAGAACGAGCGTGAATAGAGTTTTGCTAGGCATATGCATGCATAATGAAGTAGGGACCTGTGCGGAAATCTTGCTGAAAAGAGTAACCAAAGGGTTATAGAGATATTAACCCTTCACTCCCCAAGAGGTCCGCCACTGAAGAGTAAAATCGCCTGCCGTTAGTCCGAGTAAAATCTGTTGAGTCATTCTTCAGGGTGAAAGGGTTAAGAGAGAGAGTTGATGGTTACTTTTAATACTACCTGTCTTGGACCTCGTCTGATTATCTTCCCTTCTCGCACCAATACACCAGCAGATATATCCATCATGTCCACCTTAGAGAAATCATACTTTTTAGTACCAATACCCTCTCAATACAACGAGAACAAAATCCGCACAATAATCTATGGCTTTTGAGTGAGTAAAATGGAAAGTAAACACTACATGTATCATTTGGTAGTACTTGAAGCTTCAAGCTTGTGGGGCCATTTATAATTTCAAATAAACAACATCTTTAAGAATCCTGTCAAATATTTCGAGTTCATCCACCACCAATTTTAACGTGTTTAATCATTCGATTCAAATTCCACCATAACTAAGCGAGAATCATACAAGATTGTAATGAAAACGAAACCTGGCTAGCCTGCCAAAGCATGTGGTCCAAATCACGTGACTATGAGCTGTCAATCATTTCTTACAAATCCTAGCTGGAGGAAGGCAACCATTTGGCAATTACAGTAAGTTAGGGAGTTGAATTTTGGGATCACAAAAGACCAAGGGTGGATCCATAAAATCTACGAAGAGGGGGCTCAGAACATTGCAGCGAGAGCGCACACCCCCCCCCCAAAAAAAAAAAACTTCAAAGTTGGTTGGTTACAGAAACGTTTTTGAAAAACAAAGAAAGAAAGGGGGTGCCCCCCAAATTCTCCCCTGAGGACAAACCCAGGAGTGGGATCTTGCCACCTCCTTCCTTTTGGTTTAATTAAGCTAACAGCATACAAACCAAAACCATAAGCATAAAAACTCACCAAGGGAGGTGGGAGTGGTGTTATCTGACCAGTATCGTCGATCTGATATGAGTTATTTGCCAGGCTTATATCAACATTATGTCCCTGATTTGTGCTTTTGGATGGTTTCCAGTCCCTCACTGAATGTCCTTCTTGTGAAGCAGGCCCCTGCTTTTTAGTTCTTGCTCGAGCACATACTGCCTTTCCATCACTCTCATCATCCACAACTGAAAACTTTGTGCGAACTCTGCGAAAAGAAAAAGGACATAAAATAAATGAACCAAATAAGGCAGCAAGTGAAGATTTGTTATTTATTTCTTATCAAGCAGTAGTTTAATGTGGAAAGCTCACGTTTGAGATTAAATGCTTTACATCATGGTGTATTGTATCAGTGAGATTCTTTCTTGAACATAAAATACCTAATCACGAATTGAGCCACGGCCACTGGCTTTGAACTAACGCATGTGACCCACCACTATACTACCGAGTATAAACTAGGCAGAATTTCTGTCAAATTGTAGCCTAAACATTTTTCAGGCTTTAATATTTCATATGCTGGGGCACATTTGAAGTTGATTTAGTTGTACTTCCACTACTTTAAGCCTGAAATATGGGAGGAAAGACTTGGTTACTTAAGATAGCATTGCGGGTTTAGGAAAGGGAATCAGACCAGGGCGGCAATGACCAGACAACAAATGAAGGCAGCAACAACTTGAAATGACATTTGAAGGGCTCAGCACAAAAACGCCCTGACTCTTTTAGTGCATTTGGTCATTTTGCGAAATTGTGGCCAAATTTCGTGCAATACACGGAAATTAAATTATGGAGTTACCTATCCTAAGTGATGTGAACAAAATAACGAAGGAAACTGAAACTGGGGGGGGGGGGGGGACACAAGAGCAAGAAAATATAAAAATACAGGTAAAAAATTTATTTTTTGCTTCTTTTCATGGATTGCCCTAATTTTTGGCATATAGCATGGGATGTTCACCCCATGAATTTTACTGCAGTTGATTCGGTGGAAATTGGCTGTGATTCGCAAAATGACCTAAAAATTGCACACAAAGTCAGTTAGGACGTTTTTGCCTGGAGCCCTTCATTTACAGTCAAGCTACATCGCATTTAACCAGTATTTTTGAAATTTGAATTGAGTGTTCAAATATGCATGACAGTTTTGAACTTTCCTCTCGAGATTCTAAATTCCTGCAGATATTTCCTTTGTATGTCAAAAAGAGAAAATTTAAACCTATTCGAGCCCATCATGAAATTACTATTTAGGTATTATGCATGTTACTGTGTGATTTTTATAACAACTTTCAAGATTCCTATCAAATCTCGGAAGTTCCAAAGAGGAATAGGAATGCTCATTTCAGTCTTGCTGATACTGGTCACGCGTGATGTAGCTTGACTGTAATATTTACCTGTGCGAAGGGAGTTTTTCAGGGGAAATCTTCATAATGGCTATTACATTTCCCTGATCATCATACAGCACATCTTTGATGCCTGGTGGGCGGCCATATTGTGCCTGTCAACCAAAAGAACCATAATTTCATAACATCAAGCAGATCCACACAATCATGTTCAGCATGTGCGAGCATGCACCTTGTTTAGTCATAGTATGTTCATGTTAAGCATACACAAACTCAACCATCCTCTTTCTTTGCAGAAAACACAGTTAATTAAGGAGAAAGCAATTGTCATCCCATCTGAAGTTTGCTGGGGTTTGTTAACAATTCTCCCTTTATCCAACTACTTTACATGAAACTTTAATACACACAATTTTCTTTTTTACAGTTGAGATTATTCCTCAGCATTAGTTCCGTGTTTGGTATTGCCTTCCTTTTAAGTTTGATCTTTTGCCAGAAAATTTTAATACATGCACAGTACTCTAATATCAGGAGTGTATTTTGCAACGACTGAATCAATTACTTCAATTACAGTAGTAATGATGTAGTAAAAATATGATAATTTCTGGAAATGCTGCTGATATGTTACTAATTGAGTCATAAAGCACATTTAAAGATAAGGGTCCAAGAGAAGTCCATTATTAATCAGCCTGGAGACTTATCAGTAAAAAAAATATAGATCGGATTTACATTATTTCATAAAATACCATTACACAAAAACAACGTTTTACTTCAAAAGTGTGGTTTTCTGCTGGCTGAGGAAAGAATGAAGTAGAAAATGTTTTTCTCACACACAGCCGGGAGTATGGGTTCTAGTGTGCTGGGGGGGGGGGGATTTTCAGGTCATATGCTCGTTCAAAGTTCAGTTGTGTTGTTGCCATCCGTCTTGTCTGACCTGCCTTGCCCACCTGCCCTTCATGAGCTTTTTAGTTATTTCATGTTTTTTTGTGTGGTCCTGTAGGTCTGTTCTTATACACCGTATTCAAAAATGGCGCCCAATTTATTATTCTTTTGTGTTACACCTCTAGGCCTCATTTCAGAGCAAAAATCCTTTTCAATTCAGCACACACTCACGAGGTTTGGTAGGCTAATTTTCATAAAGACAAAAGAATAACTTATTGTTCACCATTTATGAATACGGTGTATGGTACCTAGCCTAAGAGTCTTGTTTTGTTCCATGTAATATTGTGATGATTGCTATTAAAAGTCAGGCTGCATGGTTGGCTTGGCATGCCTCCCAGTTGTGTGTGAAAATTTACCATTTGATCATTGCAGCTATTTAAAATTAACTTTGTTTGTCTCACAAATAAATGTTTTGCAAAGCAAAGGTTAAACAAACATTTAGTGCAACTCATGTTCATGAAAATAAAATTCCAGTTGTCGGTATTCAGTTACCCATCACTAAGTTTACTTTTAACCAAACTAACTCATGAGCGAGGCTGTATCAAGAGGTTAATTAACATACTTATTTAGCTTTTAATGATCATTTTACCTGAGAATTAGAAAGCTGACTAACATTCCAGGATCGAGAAGAATTGCTCATTGAAGACCATGGATAACTTCCCAACCTACTGATTTCCGCGTTTTGCTGGTTATTTTGGAACCAAAACATGAGAAATGAAAGTTCATTAATAGTTGAATGGTTTGGGGGAATTAGATTAGTTTAAGATACAGCTTTTGGCTCATTGTTTAGTCATTTTGTCAAATTGCCAGAGTGAACTGTTACAAGTTTACTTTGCCTTGTTAACTTGATCATCAGGGTGAGAGGAACAAGCAAGTGCTGAATTGAGAAACTGTTGTTTAGGACCAATAGCAAGTCTCCAGATGCATTTATTAAGAAATTTTCAGGGGCAATGCTGCTAACTCACACTGCACCTTCAAAATAGAGGTGGACGTTGACAACATTGTAATCCCTGTAGTATTTGCTGGGTCATGTCTGCCTTCTAACTGCTGCTGTGCATCAGTGAGAGGAGAAAGACCAACACCAGAAAACGATGGCAGTTTGCCTTTGTGTGGTTTAAATGGGGTGCGAGTCTTCTTTTTATCTTGAATCTAAAACAAAGATAACAAACTGAAGTTTTAAAAAAACATTTGGCATATGAGTGTTTCAATATCATCACATGACTTATTAAACAAATGATACCCACAGAAGAAAAGCTAATAGAACATCTGATGTGAACTGATGTAAAATAAATGGCACTCACTAGTTCAGTGTTCTGTTAATATTATTTTCCACACTGTTTTTATCAAGTCTAACAAATAGTGCACTTCAACCTCAAATTTTTAACATCATGATGATAAAACCTTTCTGTTTGTTCTTCCAAAAACTGCCTGTCTGAGAATCGCTCACCAGGGTTTTTGAATTTTCAACTGACTAATATCAATCACTTGACTCTGAAGACGGAAATCCACACAGGTTGTCGAAACGTCAATTACCAACAACAGTCCTTCTCAGGACTCCAGCCACCCAGATGATCATTTTTAATCTAGGTATGTTACTCCTGGGTTCAAACCATTTTCTTATTTATTAGTTTGTATTTAGATGATACCTTTTTAGTCTTCAGAGGCTTCTCTAGAGTATCGCCTTTCCTTTCAGCTGAAGCAAGGGGTGGTTGAACAGGGCTACTGATTGACAAAGGTGTGGAAGAAACTTCCAAGGCCTCAAAAGGGGGCGCTGGTGCACTGGTCATTATGGGGAAAAAAATCAATGAAATTGTGTTCAAAAGTAAAAATAATAACACACATTTATACTTCCCATGATTTACACAAATAAGCATCACAGGACAGATGTACGGAGGGAGATGTGAGGGTGATGCATGTTACATGCAGAGGAAGTGTTGAAATTTGTTATAATTGGACAAATCACTGCAAGCAAATTGTGGATCAATATTTAAATTTTGAACTGCAGAAACACCGCATTTTTTAGCGCATCTTGTTTTAGTCTTCTACCTCACAACATGACAAAAAAACTTATTTACAATGTCATACTTAAGGGTCAACTCTGAAGCTACTGCAATGGGTATCATGAATTCAAACAGAACTCTTACGACACTGTTTTACAATTATCTTGCCTAAAGCCTAATCAGAAAACCTACACTGGCCTTTCTGCAATGAAAGAAGACATTTCAGACTCCTGATCTGATTGCACAGACGTTGCTGATGATGACGATGATGGTCGCAAAAGAATGGGAACAGATCCTTGAGCCCAAGAATCAGTTACTGGAGTTACTGGTTCTACAAAAGATCAAATAAGAAAAAAATGTTCTCACAAATTTATCAAAGATCTAAATGTAAATCTCAAGATAGACTTGTTCTTGATCACAGTTATTAATTTTGATCAATGGTATCTCAAAAAAATATCACTGACCCCCTCTGCCAGCCTCTGAGAGCCCCTACCCCATTATAGTCTATTTTGTGGCCAGTTATAGACCCCATCTTAGTCACTTTGGGAAAGTGTAATTTTTGCGATCTCCAACTTAGTTAACTGGTTAATATTTAAGTTGTGGTTTAAAAAAACGGAATGTATGCAAGCTGATTGTTAAATTTAATGGTGTTTTGGTTTAGACTCTCTCCCCCAGTCTGAAATATTTCACTTCCTCTTGAGGTGTGGATACGTAGACTTTTCTGAAAACGATCATTTCTGCTCTTTATTAAGTACTGTGTAACTATTAAATGTACACAAAATCAGGTCTCATTTCAAAACCAACTTTAGGTGAGAAAAATAAAGTTGACACTTCAGCAATAACGATTACACTGATGGTGGTGATGTGGTAGGCATTTGTAGCTCAGAGGAGAACAGTAAATGCACTTATTTTTTACTCTCTCTCAAAACCATTCCTTAACCCTTTAACTCCCAGTAGTGCCACTTACAGATTTTACTCTGTCTAACGCCAGACGATTTTACTCGTCACTGGGGCACCCCTTGGGGCTGAAAGGGTTAACCACCTCTCCGTCTGATCAGAAACTATGTCTCCATTAACCCTTTAACTCCCAGTAGTGCCACTTACAGATTTTACTCTGTCTAACGCCAGACGATTTTACTCGTCACTGGGGCACCCCTTGGGGCTGAAAGGGTTAATATGAATTAAGTGATATGCTTATTGATGGTGACTCAGGAATTCTCAGAACAAAGTCCAAAATAAGAGGAGTCAAACCTATGACCTAAAATAATGGTTACAAACAAACAAATTACATGTCATACAAGAACCCCTGAAAAGTTCTATGAGAGGGCATCTCTTGAGGATCCTCGATCCTTGAGGATCTTTTAGAGACCTTAAGGACCTTGCTAAGATATTTAGGTACCTTCTAGGATCGTTTGCAGATCTTGCTCAGTGGCCAAGGTCCTTATATTCGTTTTCTAAGATCTTTTATGCAAGATCCTCACAAGATCCTTAAAATTTTCTTAACAATCTTTGCAAGTAGTTTAGACATCTAAAGATCTTTCAAAGAATCTTTCAAAGATCTTTGAAAGATCTTCCTCTTCAAGTATCTTCAGCAGGTCTTTGAAGATTTTGAAGGTCCTCAAAGATCCCGTGAGATTTTTCACCAGGGTGAGTGCAATGAGGGGTGGGGTGTTATGTGAGAGAGTTGAGCATACCATCTTCCTCTAACCATGTGGAATCACAGGCTGGATTTTCTTCTCCCAAGTCGCAGGCAAGAAACCGCCACTAAAAAGATATTACCAGATATTTAGCAATGGTGTCAGAATGACACAGAGAATGACCTCCATGTTCATTCAGCCTTGCCCATTGTGACAAATGCTCAGAGTCACAATAATTTGCAGGCACTGAACCATGAAAATCGATCACAAACTAACCATTCCACCTTCAGGAACTGAGATGCTTTTTTGCCTGACTCAATGAGATAATTGTGCTTTCTTTTTATTCTGTGATTTTTTTTTCACTTAATTTTTATGTATTCTAAAAAACATGTTTTAGTTCCCTGTTTGCATGAAAATAATGTTGTCCATTACATTAAAAAGGAAAATTAAACCAGTGCTTGGAGATATGAATTTTATTTGATTAGGGTCAAAAACAATATTTTTCCTCTCTAAAATAAAATTCAAGCCTTTGTGCTGCCACCAGTACCTCAATAATCTGCAGAAGCAGGTCTTTTGTCTCCTGAATAGTGTATGGAAGTGTTTGACTGATAATATATTTATCATAAAGCACAGTTAGGGTTGATTCAACTATTTCGTTGACTATGTCAAGCACAAACTCTTCACCATCTTCCTGGTCCACCATATGATGCCTGGAAAATAAAAAAAACACAAACAAATTTTATTGCTGTTCTAGGTTTTCTATTTCCCTGGTGAATTAATGTATTTGATACTTCTTGAGCTTTAAAGGTTTTTTTAAAACATCTTATAGCAACTGTTGTTGTTGTTGTTGTTGTTTTTCCATAATATGTTCACTTACCAATTTTGTAAATTCATTTGATCTATATTCGATACCTGAGAAACATATTAAACAAATAAAGAAGCCTAAGCCGTGTATTGCACCGTGATAAAACACGATGGGCATTTGAGAACACGAGGGAAACGTAGACAACACGAGCCGCAGGCGAGTGTTGTCTACATTTCTCGAGTGTTCTCAAATGTCCGGAGTGTTTTATCACAGTGTAATACACGGCTTAGGCTTCTTCATTTGCTTTATGATATAGAGGTAATGTGGCGAAAAACAATAAAACACACTTTTTCTATGCTTTATACTCTGATAAAACATGGGTTTTTGACCAATCAGAGCACACCTAGGATCCTATCTATATTATAATTCCTTTTAAAGCCTCGGCTAAACATTCGAACATTGTTGGCTAACAAATTAATGTTAGCCAACAAGTTGGAGCATTTAGCACCCATGTTGGATGACATCCGTCCAACTTTTTTCATGCCATGAAAGTTGGGCAAATTTAAGTTTTGTTTTTGATCAAACATCCCCCAACATTTTGTTAGATGCAACAATGTGGGAACGGTTGGCCACACATCCAACATCACCACCCAACAAATGCTGGCTAACAATGTTGCAAGGTTTAGCTGGGGTTTCGCATAACTTTATTTGAAATTAACTAAAACCATACTATCAGTACAAAATTATATTCCTGCATATGAAAAATTTTCAATGTAAAAAGCCTTGTTAGGGTAAAAGATCATCCCGTAAATTACAAATTCATCAGCATTAAGTTTATTCGTTTACTTTGTTACAGACGTCTTATCAACTTTGCAATTAACTTGGACTTTTGTAAATGTAACAAAACAATATTTGAGCTTAACTTCCTTTTATTTTCTACTTTGCACTTTTGTACATGTAACAAAACAATACTTGAGCTTAACTTCCTTATATTTTCTAACTAAGTAACCCGATCACTGAGGGATGCATCAATGATAACTAATTCTAAGCACGTACCAGTCGGCCTCCGTAAATCTGCCAGGTATAATATCATTGCTGGTAGGTGGCGGAGCCGATGCTTGTGCCGGAGTTTTACTCTTGTCTTGTCGACTCTTGTTGGACATGTTGATCACTTGAACGTGAGCTTAGAACCGTTTAGAGAACAGCAACAGTCAAAAGTATGCCGCAACGCTTACCCATGGGTCTTGATGCCGGTTGCGAAGGTAAGATGAGGTTATAAAAGAGTCGAGAACTTTAATGGCGACAAGTCACATTTGTACCAGAAACGTCGACCGTCTTCGACAATTGTTGCTATGGTGGAGGAGAGGTCGCCAAGAGGTCGCTAAGGCGCTTTTACTCGTCCCAGTTCCCTTCTGCAAATTGAATATTCTTCAAAGCGAGTCTTGTGTGATCATAGCGAGTTTTACTTTGCGCATGAATAAAAACTTATTTTCATAAGAAAGACTTCGCACTTTCAGACTTCGCACTTTGACTCGCTTTGAAAAAGAGGCTGAAGTGAACTTGGAAACACCTTGTTAATTCCCAGTGTTGTTGAGGAGCATCACTAAATTAAAACCACCTTGGTTGAGAAGAGATTATCCATGAGGTCAATCACCACCAACACCAGCTGGAAGACTTAAGATAACAACGAACAGAACCGGATTCAGTGCCCAGTGGTTTACGTGAAAACATGGATGATATGCGTTTCTCAGAGTGCTCATTTCGCAGGGTGTACACGGCAAGTTTTTGAGTGGGGAGGGGGGGTGGGGGCGGCTAAAGACGGGCATGTGAGCCAAATTGAGGAGGGGCTCATGCTGGAACATTGGATGTTACCTTATTTATTTATTTATTTATTTATTTTTCGCACAAAGGGCGGGGGGGGGGCTAGCTAACCCTGGCCTCCCTCTGCATTGTCCCTGTTCTCGTGACTGAGAAAACGTGGTTCTGGTCGTTGTTATCTAAGGATTTTCAAACCAGCTTGGTTGGAACCATGGTTAACATAAGAGTGAGATTGATTTCTGAATAACTCATGTCCGGATATTCAACAACAGCCTCTCCTAAGTTGATTTTGGCGAATGTTTATAAGTAACATCCACCAAAACCACCATCCTCGCAAACCAATATTAAAATGGCTGCCATTTTGGAATAAGTTGTATGTGGCTAGGTTTTCTTAACATCCCCATCTAAGTTCTGTGTGAGGAGGAGGCATAGTGAAACAGGAGTTAGACAATAATTAAGCAAATGAATTTATTACTGGCTATGAGATGAAAAAGGTAAGTTTGAACCTCTGTTGAGAGGGAAGGTACAAATTACTTTCATCAAGACTTGGCCTTAAAATCAACATATGGCACGGTGACCTGGGCGGAGTTGTTCTTAGCTAAACCCAACCGAGTCTGCAGGGTCTTGTGGCCTTCAACATAGCAGCTGGACGTTGCCCTGCTGGAGAGACCCTGGGAACAAGGTTGTGCTAACCCAAGATTGACTGGACATAACCCTTTTGGTTAGCACTAACCATGCTTCGAACAACTCGGCTCTGGACAGTAAAAGCAAACAAAGAAAGGAGAGGAGGAAGGAAATCAGTCGCCAAAAACTCAATTATGATAAATCAATTAACAACATCAGAACTTGATAATATGATGCAAATGTTTTGTTGCAAGTTGAAGATTGTCTGCCCTTTCTTCTAGGGCTGTATCTTGGATTATTCAGAGGAGCAAGGCCCAGGGTAGGATCCCTCACATTACGAAGTCAAACTCCTCACTAAACACTCTACACGCACTAAACACCCTAGATGCAGATCCTAAGAGAAAGGGAAAAAGGACAACTCATATACAAGCCATAGGTACTGGAGACTGCGCTTTGTCTTGTGTTACTGCTGATTCACTGTCTCAAATTGAGTACGGAAAGATTTCCGTACAGTTCTTGAGTGCCGATAATGTGAACTATTTTAGGCAACATCCATCAGACCCTAAATGCTACACCTCTATGCAGTTCTTCCGTAGCACCAAAAGTACGGCCACTTCTCTCTGACAGCAATGAATGTGAACATGCGGCAACATACATGCAAATCCAACAGGTCGAATATATAAGGAACCACAATCTACTTGCTAGACCAATCTTCTCTGGTTATACGCGCCCCTTGGTTGCTAATCATGAGGCAATGTTCCAATTTCTAAATATATTATAAATGCAGCAAACTCCTTCCTTCGTTTCCTCTTCTCATCTTCCATACCCATACATATCTAGTCGACTGATCAACTTGGTCGTGAAACGAAGTGTTTTACAGCAGACTGAGGAGCGCGCAATGTAATGTGCTTTGAACTTCAATACACACTATTCTTCCTTACTATCTTGACGAAGTGAACACCTCCTGCCAACGAAATAATCATAACTCCAACCAGCATCAAAACCAAAAAGATCTGCGCCATTGCTTAACAATGTAGTATTACGCGCGTGACTTGTAACAGGTGACCGCAGTCATTTACCGATGTCACGCACATTTTTCCGTATTTTTCATTTATAACAATATACATGCAAAAATTTCACCATGCTGATTGGCTGAGAGCATGTCAATTAATCCCAAACAGTGTAGAAAGTTGAAATTGAGTGCAAAAAGTTGAAATTGAGTGCAGAGAGTTGAAATTAAATTTTTGCATCTATATTTGCTGCGGAGCGAGCGTAGCGAGCGAGCAGCAACATAATCAAGATTTAAAAAAAAGATATAAAAGGGAGTACGAATTCTCGAATTCATCACTTTTTACCAGAATGCATTGCATTTAACCAGAGTGCACTGCGCCACTTTTTACCATAGTGCATTGTGCCACGAACAACACGAAGATGTGATACCGTCTTTTTGCGTGGATTCCAGTGAGAAATTTTGCTCTGATTAACCTGTAAAACAATGTGAAGGAGATCGTGATTGACTGTCACAGCTCTTGCATTTGTTTTTAATGCAGTAGGTGACAGTTTGTAAATCTGAACGATTAATTGTGACATCTTATTTTAAACTTAGTATGTCATTTCTTAGCAGTCTCGCCTCCGTGGTCGAATTCTCAAAGAAATCGTCGTTACAAAAAAACTTGTAGAATAATGCTCCAGTCAATTGAAAGCCCGGCCCCCCGACCCCCGGGACTTAGCGGGGAATTTAACATTTACCAAGTGTTAAAAAACGGCTTATTCCCCCGCCCCCGGGGCCAAGACTTCTGTTAAAAGACCCGCATAGCGGGGACATCCGAACCAAGTGAAGAAACTCAACTCAAATCGAGATCGTTGGTCTACTCGTTGTAAATGTCAAACTTTAACTGTTTTTCGTTCTTTTATTAAAAACTGCAGCCTCTTTATTAATAAGCTGCAAACTCCATTTGCGCCGAAAGCTGGCCTTCAATATACCGAATTTGCTGCAGAAATCCACTTTCATTTTGATAAGCCAGAGTTCATGTAAAATCGGCATTGTGTCGGATATAGCGAATGGGTCATCCCCAAAACTAGTTCAGAATTATATGGATCTTGGTATTATATGAATGCAAATGGGCGTGTGTTTTTAACGTCAAACACAACAGGTTCAGCACATAAAAAGACCTGTCTGTCTGTTTATGTCACGAGTTTGCTCAAAGAGCACTTTGATCTTTCTTAGTTTAAACACGGTTCATTCCAATTCAGCAAACTGGATTATTCACAAAAATATTTGGAAACCGTAAACTAGCAGTTTTAACTGACGTTTCCGTGGACGTCGCCGTAGTAGATGCTAAAGTCCCTATAGTCCCTAACATCGCAGCTCAAACAACAATAATTATAACATAGCAAGTAAATTCCCAATGATGCACGCTGATGACGTCAGCAAACAAATGCCTCGCGGAAAAAAAAATCCCGCGAGTGACTTCAGCAGTTTGTATTTATATAAAACTGCGGAGAACTTCCGCAAAAAGTTCAACTAAACATGGCAACAAACGAACCAGCTGACGAGGTAGATCTGCGCACTTTTTCTTTGGGATTGGAGTTTTAACTCCGCAACTAGATTTCAGCCCTTGTCGAAAGCGTTCGACGCCGTACATCACAATCTTTTATTGCCTAAACTTGCAGCGGTCATGGCGGTTAATTGGTTCAAATCGTACCTCTTCAGCAGGAAACAAGGAACTGCGATAGCCAATTCTTTGTCATCAACCAACTAACGGGGTTACACAATGATACGACGAACGAAGGAACAGAAACAAAATGCGAACTTGTTATGTTGTCAAAAACTATCACTACTAACTGGAATATTAACTACTTGTGATCCTCCCAACGGAGAGACCCTAATTACGACTTATTCTTCTGCTTTTTCTTCTTTTCAACAATAGATCTATCACGGACTGAAAGTAATCTTGATTTGAAGGCACATATTAATTTACTCCCACGTGGCATATCGATACACAAGGGCAGTTGCGCATGCGCATACTAAATACCTAACGAAAAACATGCAGAAGCGGTAGCGGTACCTCTGGACATTTAAGCCTGAGCGGTGTACCATGACGAGTCTCCCCGAGATTTCGGCCCGCGGATCGCTTATACTTGCCACTTTCTGATACCTATCCCCGATAGGCAGTGAGGGAGAGAAATGTCGGCCCCTAGACCATACGTGACAGATCCCTTACGTACTCGCAGCTCAACTCCTTCTGCTTTATACTATGATTTGGAGCAATATATATTCGCGACTATAGTTGTTATGTCTTCCATATGGTAAGGATATTTTTTGGTACTAATTTGTAATACACGGAGTTGGCACATGCGCATTTGCTAAGCATGACAAAACAGCAAAAGGAACCACGCATTTTCCGGTAAAACTTTAAAACGCTGTCGCTTTTTCAGACATATTTTGTTTTGTTTTATTGTTTGAATTCCGCGCGAACAAACGAGGACAATAATTTAGCGTATACAATGACATAAACGTGTTTGGTTGGACAGAGGATGGACAAAAGAACTAACAAGTTATTCAAAAAGAGCAATAGCTCCTAATGAACTAGTGTTAAAAGTTAGAAAATGTTTGGTGCCTTCAGGGACTCTCCCGGACATTGGTTGGTTACAACTGCTTCTTTTTTAGCGTTTATATTCCCATAAGCATCTGTTTAAAAAGGTTGTTCTGAAAGAACAGCAACATGTAAAATCGCTATGGAGATGTAGAACGTCCACATTTCGCTTCGTTTTGTTTTCCTTTGGTTGAGTTTATTCCGGTGTTAAAAATGCAGTTTGGTCGAATGAGAATGAAGAATGTTTAGACCTAACAGAGAATCCAGCTGTCCGTAAATTACATACTTTATACGAATCAGTTATTTGAAACCAAAGGAACTACGTATAACGCAATGCTTCACCTAAAAAGGTACTAATAAAAGCACAATTTTCAAACTGCTCCAGTTGAAGATCAGTGAATAAAACGTTCATGCCGGCGTAATCACAAACTCGTGCACACTATATGTCAACAGCGGATCACCAGAGTGTCCGTAATAAAGAGATTACGTTTATATGACTTCGCTCACTGAGGCCGAGATTTAGTGTCCGTTGTCCTTATTAGAGGGGGTCCGTATTATAGAGGTTTTTTTTTTTAGAAAACGGGTGAGAATTTTTTCGGGACAAAGGGGAATGTTCGTTATAGAGAGGTGTCCGTAAGGAGAGGTTCGACTGTACCTTCTCCATCAAAAATATTCTCATTATGATTCTGTTACAACTTTAACGAAGTGGGTAGGCAACTTTCCCTGTAAATGTGAATACACTCCTTCAAAAATATTATCATTGCGATTCAATCTGTTAAAATACACTCCTTCAAAAATATTTCCATTATGATTAAATCTGTTAAAACCTATTCAAACAAGGTGGGTAGGCAACTTTCCCTAACAAAATGTCTATCAATTGGTGTTGTTCTGAACGAAAGCTGACTTGACACCAAAGCTACCTCCATGCAATAACCTATAGTTTGCAGAGAATAGGTGGTTACTATCTTGGTTACTATGATCTTTATCTACACACGTATGAAAACAGAGGTGAATTTCACTCATTTCAGTCCTGAGATGACAGATTTACCGTATTAGATTGTTTCAACAGATTGAAGGCTTTGTTGTTTAGTCCTCCATGTTAAGTCCCCGCTGTTGCCCCCGCTTTAGGTAATCGCGTGCTGTTAAATCACCGCCCCACGGTCTCGGTTTCAATGGCATTTTGTTAAATCCACCGCCCACCGGGGCCAACACGCCGTTAAAAGTGCGTTAAATCCCGGCTATGGAAGCGTTAAATCCCGTTATGTCCCGGGGGTCGGGGGGCCGGGGTTTCGATTGACTGATGCATAATTAAAACAAACGCAAACTGTAGAACACACTTATTTCATATATGCTACGATCTATTCCTTTTCATCCAAACATGAATTTTAACTTAAGTTTTAGCATTTTCACACCATCCAACCGAGTTACCTATCGTGAGTTATTACGGCGAGTTAATTGCATGTAAGTTACAGAATCTTGAAATTTCAATATTCTGCATGCCAAATCTTGAAATTTCAATATTCTGCATGCCAAATCTTGAAATTTCAATATTCTGTATGTCAAATCTTGAAATTTCAAGATTTGGTAACTCACGGCTGGTAACTCACTCAGGCATAACTCACTCGCCTTAACTTGCAACTTTGTTTAACCCTGGTACGTGCTCCAATATCGTGACTTAATTAGCCAATCAACGTAACCACCTGTGTGACCGCAACGCTTTTAGTAGTTTAACCATGCCTTATCTATACGTTAGCAGAAAACCGCACAGGAAATTACCATAGTTTGTATAATGGTATTTTGCCAAATATGTAAATGTACTTGATTGAAACTGTAAATAGACCCGCCTCTATTTGACCATATAAAAGAAAGCGTTCCCTGCTAGCAGGGAAAAGAAAGCGTACGCGTTATGTTCAATAAAAACCAGTTGTTACTCCTACTTGTGTGCGATGCGTATGTCCTTATTGTAACATGACGACATCAGCAAACCTTACAGGTGGAGTTACTAGTAAGAATATCAGAAAATTTACAGTCAATCCAGGTCAAGCGTAAATCGTTTCGGAACGTGACCCTTGTGAGCAAGGCGGTGTTAGGTTAGAAGTGGTTGTGGAGAAGTTGAGCGGCTATAGAAAGTAAAATAGAGCTGATTCGAGACTTTAAATACTGTAAATAAAACTGAAACTCGACATTCCCAACAGAAATTTAATTCAGTGTTTCGAATTGGCGATATTTAATTTATTATAACCGCTGAAGTTGCCAACGGTTGCTTGTAACGCAATCCTGCATTTCTCAGATCACAGTGGTCAGGTTACAATATTCCAGTTATTAATAGAATCTTGAGGGGTTACGCTTGGCCTGGTTTGACTCTAGTAATGAAGAGTGAGGTTTTCAGTTATGTATTTGGGAAACTAAAAAGGTTATAATGCACTGGTTTAGTAAATGAGATCGAGTGCATTGATTCGAACCGAGGGAAAAGTTGGAATTTTTTAGTCACGCGAGGCACCCGTGGAATAATACGGAAGTGGAAGAGACTCCGAGTCTTAGCAAAATGGCGGACGGCCAGGGTAACGCGTACTGTGACAATTTAGCTTCGTTGGACGTTAAAGCTCTCAATGAAGCGACAGTTATAGAACTCCTAAGAAATAGATATTTCCGAGGCAATATTTACGTAAGTGAACTTTCGTGATTTGACTTTGCTTTTACGTCTGTAGAGTTGTGCCGCGTTTTGCCTTTTTTGCTGTGTTTTAAAATTCAATTCGGTTGCCCTTTTACTGTAAGTTCTTGTGATTTTTTCGCTTTCAGACGCCCATTGCAGATATTTTGCTATCACTGAATCCGTTCAAACAACTTCCGATATACGGACTTGAGGTAAGCTAATGGAAGTTAGCGTTATATTGATCTTTGTTTGTCGTTGAAGATCAGTCTAATTAAAAGCGCTGATTGTTTGTCGCCTATGCGTGGTGCTCTGTTGTAATGTAATTCATCATTCACTGAACCGGTTTCTACTCGGTGGTGAGTGGTAGTGAACCGATCAGGATCTTTCTGCGATAGTTTGGGCTCATTTGTTGTTCAGCCTTTGCAGAAAGCATTCTAAATTAATTTGCCATGTACTAAGTATTAGTAGTCTACGCTTGAGCTACTTCGTCATCTTCATGAATCGAGGCCTCCCTCCCTCGGAGATTAAATTGATGTTGGTTTCCTGAGATGTTAAAGAAATGGGAAAATTATTTCCACGACATTATCGCGTTCCCGTGTCACATTTAACTTAGCAGCTTTACTAGGGGTGTGCCTTAAGAAACAAGAAAGAAAACATTTTAAAAAGTGAAAAGCCCTGGCCTCGGTTGTTCTAGAGGTGGATAATGCTATTTATCGGATAACTCACTATACAGCGGATAAAGGCCAGCAAACCAATTGTGTTATCCAGCGGACAGTGATTTATCCCGTGGATAGCGCTATGCAACCTTTGAACAACTGGGACCAGCTAGTTTACGTTGTAAAAGACCGACCTTCGCTTTTATTTGTCGCGCTTTTGTTATTTGTGCGGTTAATTCTGGTTAAAAGAGACCGCAAGGACGAGAGCAACAAGACTTATAGCTGCTCTTTTGTAAGTTTTAAGTTCTGAAAGATGATACGTATCGGGTTGTAAAACTAGAATATTTGCATTGCTGCATATTTGTGCAAACATTAAACGCAGGCGCTTGCATATGTTTTATTCTCAGAACCTGCTATGATTTAATCTGACTCCCCCAAAAAATTACCTCACATTGTGAGATACAACGGTTCTTCTGTGAAACCATTATATCAAGCTTTATTAGTTGTAGGAATATTGAGACTTTTCAAAGCCATATATTCCTCTGCTATTTTCAAGACTTTACTGCCAAACTCAGAAAACCGTGAACACTAGAAATATTTATGGAATGTTATTGTGTTGCAAGGAAAAAGCTAATCAGGTGTGAGAAAACTCAACCACAAACAGCAATGGTGATTTATAGCTTGTGGTTTTCGTCAAGTTTACTCTTTCGTTCCTGAAATATTTTCAGGTCGTTCGCATTCTTCAGAGTTTGACAATAGGACTTACAGGGTGTAACACTATGTTCAAATAAATTTGGAATAAAGGTTAGGGTTATTGTGAAATATTAAATGAGCACACAAATCAATGACTGGAACCCATACTCCAAACATCCTCTTTATTACGTTGTGTATGTTTATTTTCCTCACTGAAGGCACTGTTACATTAACTAAAGTTTTAATTCAGCAACGTTGTAAGGTTATTTGCACTGGTAAAACTTGTAGCAAATGCAAGATAAGGAGCAGGGCGGAGTTGCTAGAAGCAAGGCTAGCGCTAACCTGGGTTAAATACAGTTAAACCTCTCTAATCCGAACACTAAAGGGACAGACGAAAGTGTCCGCATTAGAGAGGTGTCCGTATTATAGAGGTCACCAAGATTCCAACATTTTTAAGACTCCACTGACAGTTTTAAGTGTTCAGTAACGAAAAATAGGCCCAGTGTATCTAAACTGACTAATATACGGTATCAGACACATTGATTTGTACATCTCAGTTACAGTACATACTTTATACGAATCGGTTATTTGAAACTAAAGGAACTACGTACAACGCAATGCTTCACCTAAAAAGGTACTAATAAAAGTACAATTTTCAAAACTCCAGTTGAAGATCAGTGAATAAAACGTTCATGCTTGCGTAATCACAAACTCTCTCTTCTTCCCGTCCCCTCTCTCGCTCCAGGGGACGGAAAGAAAAGAGACCCTGGGAACGAGGTTGCCAACTAACGGGGTTACACAATGATACGACGAACGAACGAACAGAAACAAAATGCGAACTTGTTATGTTGTCAAAAACTATCACTGCTAACTGGAATATTAACTACTTGTGGTCCTCCCAACGGAGAGACCCTAATTACGACTTATTCTTCTGCTCTTTCTTCTTTTCAACAATAGATCTATCACGGACTGGAAGTAATCTTGATTTGAAGGCACATATTAATTTACTCGCACGTGGCATATTGGTACACAAGGGCAGTTGCGCATGCGCATACTAAATACCTAAAGAAAAATATGCAGAAGCGGTAGCGGTACCTCTGGACATTTAAGCCGGAGCGGTGTACCATGACGAGTCTCCCCGAGATTTCGGCCCGCGGATCGCTTATACTTGCTACTTTCGGATACCTATCCCCGATAGGCAGTGAGGGAGAGAAATGTCGGCCCCTAGACCATACGTGACAAATCCCTTACGTACTCGTAGCTCAACTCCTTCTGCTTTATACTATGATTTGGAGCGATATATATTTGCGACTATAGTTGTCATGTATTCCATATGGTAAGGATATTTTTTGGTACTAATTTGTAATACACGGAGTTGGCGCATGCGCATTTACTAAGCATGACAAAACAGCAAAAGGAACCACGCATTTTCCGGTAAAACTTTAAAACGCTGTCGCTTTTTCAGACATATTTTGTTTTGTTTTATTGTTTGAATTCCGCGCGAACAAACGAGGACAATAATTTCGCGTATACAATGACATTAACGTGTCTGGTTGGACAGGGGATGGACAAAAGAACTAACAAGTTATTCAAAAAGAGCAATAGCTCCTAATGAACTAGTGTTAAAAGTTAGAAAATGTTTGCTGCCTTCAGGGACTCTCCCGGACATTGGTTGGTTACAACTGTTTCTTTTTTAGCTGTTATATTCCCATAAGCATCTGTTCAAAAAGGTTGCTGTGAAAGAACAGCAACATGTAAAATCGCTATGGAGGTGTAGAACGTCCACATTTTGTTTCGTTTTGTTTTCCTTTAGTTGAGTTTATTCCGGTGTTAAAAATGCAGTTTAGTCGATTGAGAATGAAGAATGTTTAGACCTAACAGAGAATCCAGCTGTCCGTAAAGTACATACCTTATACGAATCAGTTATTTGAAACCAAAGGAACTACGTATAACGCAATGCTTCACCTAAAATGGTACTAACAAAAGTACAATTTTCCAAACTCCAGTTGAAGATCAGTGAATAAAACGTTCATGCTTGCGTAATCACAAACTCGTGCACACTATATGTGAACTATATGTCAACAGCGGATCACCAGAGTGTCCGTAATAAAGAGGTTAAGTTTATATGACTTCGCTCTCTGGGGCCGAGATTTAGTGTCCGCTGTCCTTATTAGAGAGGGTCCGTATTATAGAGGTTTTTTTTATAGAAAATGGGTGAGAATTTTTTCGGGACAAAGGGGAATGTCCGTTATAGAGAGGTGTCCGTATTAGAGAGGTGTCCGTAAGGAGAGGTTCGACTGTATCATGAGAACCTACAGGTATTAATCGGATTTAACGATGGTTAGCGCTAATGATGCTTCCAGCAACTTGTCCTAGTATGATAATCATGGTGTCATGTTAACATCATTCAGTTACATGATGCTGTAGTAGAAACTTTCGAGCCCTCATTTCCTCTTTCCCATCCCATCTGTCATGCAACAAGTTGAGTCCAAAATGTTCATAAATACTGAGTCAGATGCGTTTACTTAATTAGGGTGCGTTAATCGGAATATGAATGTACGCAGAGATTGCCAAAAATTCCTCTGATGCCATGTTTGGATTTGCCGGAATACAAGCTGCGGTCTTTAATATCGTCTACGCGCAAACGTTTGTTGAAGATAGTCTGCATTTTACCGCAAAGGGGACCTAAGCTGTTCTAGTAATTCTTCTTCCCGAGTAGGGTTTTCGCCACGGCGAGAAAGCTTCCCTTTCCTCTCGCATACACTCGCACACTCGCGTGTTTCGCGCGCTATACCCTCCCCCACCCCCCCAAAAAAGAAATCCAGGGCGAACCATTCGATCTTGCCTTGACTTGGTGTGTTGCGTTTCTTTCTAGATGATGCAAGCCTATCGGACGTCAAAAGCAAATAGTCAACTTGCACCTCATGTGTATCGCAAGTGCCAAGATATGCTGAGATCAATGCAGTACTCGGCAAAAAGTCAGTGTTGCCTGTTGACAGGCGACAGTGCATCAGGAAAGACAGAGTGCCTCAAGCATATTTTACAGTACATTGTCAATACTGCAACACCCACTAGAGCCAGTCTGAAGTCAAAGTTCTTACAGGTGCAGTGCGTTCGTGAAATCCTGAATGAAAGCCTTCTGTTAGAGCACTTTTCAATTCACTGTCGAAAGCAATTACGCGATTGCGATTGCTACACTTTGTGATTGGCTTAAAAACCTCGCGCCAGTTTATCAACCAATGAGAAGGAAAACCAAAACCAATCGCGACTTGCACACGCGATTTTCCCGCGCTTTGAGCAAGCTACATAAAATTGCTACGAATTTTGATTGGCTCATTGCGCTGCTTGCACCTGTTGTGATTGGTCGGAGTAATTACTTCGGTATTGGTTTTACGACACTCAATTGAAAACCACTCTATAAACTACTAGTAGTTTTGTTATTCTCAAACTGGTGCAAAATTCAGAGCAACAAAGGCAGCGCGAAAACTCCGGTGGGATATCTCAAGCCACTGGCACACAATTGAGACAATAAATGTGGCAGTGGGTGAAAATGGAGAGGGAGGGGGGATTTTTTGCTCTAGTCTTCGTATTAACACGTAACCGACTCCCTTGAGGGTGCCTCTAGGTGAATAGAAACGAGGCTCCCCGAGATCTTTGACAAGACAGTTGCGAGCAGTGGACAAAAGGACGCCAGCTGCTCGTTTGCGAGTCCGACTCGCTTGCGGCGCAAGCAGACTACAAGCATGAAACAGTTTTAGCATTGTGGTCCGAAAAGGTGCTTGACACTTGATAGTATCAAGGAACGCGCCCCTGTACGCTAGGGGATGGAGGCCGACGACTTGGATGGAATGCTGGGAATAGCCATCGTATCCGGAATCAGTCAACATATTAATCGGTGCGGCCGAATGCGCGGTGGATAGCTTCCAGTAGCAGAGGACGTAAGAGCGAATGTGCTCTCAAGACTTGTCAAGAATCTCAAGGGTCTTTACCGCCTCCTGAAAGTGTTTAGTGTGGTATTGACTGTATATGTAAATCCAGCCGCACACTCGCCAACCTAGACTGGTCCAAACTGAACTACAGGGCGATCCCATCTGCAGACGGTAAAGTGACTTCAAGCCTGAGCTGGCGAGAAAAAAACGCGGCATTCACGTTAAAAGGTGCAACCAAGTCGTGCATGTCATTTTCGGCTGTCCTCTCGGGCGAAAACGGTGGAACGATTCGAAAACGTTACGGTCTTAGGTAACGAAGTATGTTACACCCTAAAAAGTATGCCTAGCCTAAAATTCTCTCCCTTTACTCCTCCGGATTGACAAGTTGGCCGACCCTACTAACAAGTAAATTGTAAAAATCATGTTAAGTTATGTTAAACCTCCCTCTGATTAAATCAGCTCAAACTTTCGGCAACACCAAACTTAACGATATCATCTAGAACTGCTGTCACGGTTGAAAGGAACAGAAGTAGTTTTTACCTCTTGCGCGGGGTTCGCATGTTCAATGGTTCGTCTTCATTTTATCCGTGCATGATGGCACTCGAAAACGGCGTTTTCAAAGTGTTCCGGCGGCGGCGCTGTTGAAAGCTTCATTTTCTTTTGAAACGTTGCTGCTATGTGTCGACCATGTCTGCGATCAGTTTCACGAGATACGTGCAGGATGGAAGGAACCGCCAAGACGCTCTTTTCAGTGTGGAGGTTTTCGGGGTTATTGGATTATGAATTAACCCAGCGCGCTTTGTGGTTCGTTGTCGCCCCTTCGCGGCTAAAATTCATCTGAAGAGAAGAAAGAAAACCTGCGGGACCAGGGTACTTTATTCTCTGTTCACAGCTTGTGTTTTTCTTCTCAGGAAGAAATGATACATCAGGCAAATGTTTCCTGGTTATTGGTCACGTTGTTGACACATTTTCTTTTAAATATATTTATTTCTGTCAACAGATCCAGTTCATTCTAGAGGCTTTTGGAAATGCAGTTACTCTTCACAACAATAACTCCAGCCGGTTTATAATGTACTGGGAAGTCTACTTTTCTCCCCAAGGCAAATTATCTGGAGGTAAGACATCAAGCTATGAGGGCTCTGTCCTGTGACGACTAATCTGTCCTATAAAACCTATGAAAGAAGAAGATGATCTAATGAAATCTGCATTATATTCGCACAGATGACTTTCCACAGCTTCGTGGCATTCAGTGATATCAAGAAATTGTCCATTGTTCGGGGTCAATGCTCAAACAATGGCCTGTTGTTCTTGATCTGGTTTTAATAGACCTTTTCACGGATAATGACGCCATACGGTTGGGGGGCAAACACGGCTAAAATTACAGTGAATGTATGGGATTTTGGTCGACTTTAAACCTCTGCAACTCCGCTACGGACGCAGTATTTTGACAGCGAAAATGTCTGTCAAAAGTCATTTGTGCTGACGTTATTTTCATGAAATATAAAGAACAGATTCAGGCTACAACGACCGTAAACGTATTTTGAAGATTTCATCCAAACCTTGTCATCAAAATTATGTAAACTGCCCCAAAATTAGAAGCGACATGAGAAGATTTGTAATTCCAATTTACGGACATCATACCTCCTTTACCGGCTTAATCGTCTGTTGGGTGAATGTTATCAATAACATTAACAAAACTAGCAGCAAATGTTGGAATCGACCTTTTCATAGCGGCATCCCAGCGGTTCAAAGTCCGCCAAAAATCCCATACATTCACGGTAATTTTAGCCGTGTTTGCCCCCCCCCCCCCCCCCCCAACCAATATGGCGTCATTAACCGTGAAAAGGTCTATTCCCAAAGCGATACTAAGTCGTGACTTTCGTTTGTGATCGGAATATTTACGAATGTCGTCGATGGGAAAATGGGACTGAAAAATTGCTCCAGAGATTTCGTTTCAGGGATACCCAAAGCCGTCGAAGTGTCGACCTTCGCCCTTCGAGAATCCATTTCAATTTCCGCGTTGCAAGGGTTAATGACCGTAAAATTTTCCACTTTCACTAACACAACTCCATGGTGTTATTTTGTGATGATAATTTCCAGGGTAGTAATGATAGTTTTCTTAACTGAAGGTAAAGTACACCACTACATGCTGGAGAAATCAAGAGTTGTTCATCAAGAGAAGGTACAATTGCCAGTTTAATGTTATGTATTTTCAATATTTTCCCTTCATAACCGGCAGTCGTTTCTGGGGTAGCAGTTTTGCTTGTTAGAAAGGCAACTCCTTAAATAACTCGAGCAGTCTCGGTCTGGTTACCTTGTCATTCTAGATCATGTCAAGTTAATTTTTTGATCACGGGCCAACGTTAATCCCTTGATGTTTTTTTTTTTTTTTTCATCCTGTTTTGACATCATTTTATAAGGCGTATTTCTGTCAATTGTCGAAAGTAATTTCGCAGTCAATGTGAGCTGGTATTGCAATTTGCCTAAAGAATTACTTGCGCCACTCTCTCAACCAATCAGCAACGAGGTGCATTTTCCCGCGCTTGGCGTCGGCCGACAACGTCTATTTTGTTCGAGTTCTGATTGGTGTATCGCTCGCAATATTTAGTCGGCTTCTGCATGACTATAGTACCACCTTCCTGTGCTTGTGATAGCTTTTCAGTCACATTTGCGCGATCGTTATTTTGCTTTTAGGGTGGCAAAAATTTCCATAGTTTCCATTATCTTCTCTACGGATTGGATGCTGATCAATTGCAGGAATATAATCTATCTATTGACTATCCTCACAGGTAACAGAAGATTGTTATTGATAACTGTTACGAGAACTTTTTGTGTCGGGCCCTTTCTCGTAGTACTCAGAATTTATATCTCACATGACCACAGGTATCGTACACGCCCGTGCTTACGTTTAACCACTCATTATTATCTTGAATTTCTTTGGTCCACACCCAGGTATATGTGTTATGACCCCTCGGTGCCCCGTGAAGATAGCACCAGCAAAGCAATAAAGAGTGACAAACATATAATGCTGATCAGTTACATGCAGGCTGTGGGCTTCTCTAGTGAGGTACGCTGAAACAAATTTGGGCTCTTCTTCAGAATGGCGACTGACATCTAAAATCGATCTCTACTGGGGATAATTCAAACCCATGTGTAACAAATACGAACAGTCTGAAGTAGCATTCTGAAGATAGTAGGACTCCGTTCTTGAAGAATTGAGGATTTGCAATGAAATTCCCAAATTCACAGACATTTATGTGACCAAGGAGAACGACGGCGTCTTAGCGAGGGTGTAGTCCAGGTCAGAAAATGTCGATGTCCGAAGGGAGATTTCTAATAAAGGAGGAAACCTTGTCACCGTCAAATGCGACAGCAGTAGCTTAATTCAGTTGGATCGTGTGATTGTCATGTCGTTCCGTCTTTAAATGCCAGGACTGTCTAATCTATCACAGGAAATCCAGAACATTCTGAAGT
>BLFK01000484.1:224289-228609 GCA_014634185.1 Astreopora myriophthalma
GAATCGCTTCAAGAATATTCATTTGAGAAGATTCATTTGTTTAAAGGTGTTAAAGTTTCAGTTGAAAAGACTATGGAGTCTGCAGCCCAGGGGCGTGATAATTTGGCCAGAACTCTGTACAGCCGTTTGTTTAGTTGGATTGTACTGAAGGTTAACAGCTGTTTGAAGGAAAACACTGGAGAGTTCAATAGGTAAGGGCATCTGCCTCCCCACGTCATAGTTGAAGCGGGTTCGTAAGGGCCGGGGTATGGGTCCTCGAAATTTGTCAAGAATTGGAATTTTATGATATCTTTTTCCAAAATGACCGCGGGTCCTGGAAAGTCCTTAAGTCTATTGAAAAAGCCCTGGCTCGAAACTTGAGGCAATTTGGCAGCGATTTTTTTTATTAGAGTGCGATAACGCATGTCAAATGACAGTGTGTTGCGGCGGCAAATTGAACTAAAATCGCAACAAATATTGCATCGAGTTGCGCGACAAAAATGACCTATGTAAACGGGCCTCAACTGACTGGTTATGACATTAGCATTTATTAATATTACCATCCGAAAAATAGTCTTGTAATATTGTTAGGGTTCGTGCCCTTTTGCCCAAACTATTTTCCAGGGCTTTTCCAGTACTTTTGTAACACATTTCATCTAGTTTCTAGAGAAATCCACAGTAAAAATGTCCGAATGTTTGGGTTTGAGTTAGGGTTCGTTCAAAACCCCTGCGATAACATGGCGACAAATTGCACTTTCATTAGGTCTGATTTGGTCTGATTTGTAGACTCCACAATAGACCATTTCCGAATTGCTGTTTGCCTCGGTTCCAAAACGAGTCCTGGTGCACAACCATTCAAATGCAAATGAGTTTTGTATTTTCATGCAAATCAAACTCATTATCATTTGAATGGTTTAGCACGAAGACTCGCTTTGAAACAGAGGCAAACAGCAATTCGGAAATGGCCTATTAGTAGAGCACTTGTGCTCAGCTATATAAGCTCGAGACTTAAAAGTTATTATTATTATCATTGTCATTATCATTATTTTCTTCAGGCAGCGTTTTAGTCCATTGCTTGGATTACTAGATGTATTTGGGTCTGAAAGATTTGAAATAAATGGCCTTCAACAATTGAACATCAACACAGCCAATGAGCAGCTGGCGCATTTCTACAACCAACGGGTCTTTGACTGGGAGCAGGTATGGTTTTCCTTTTGAAAAGGTTGACCAGAGTACATCCTGAAACGGGCGTACTTTAGTGGCGCGTGCCAAACAGCTACTCTCGAAGGACTTCGATAGCGATAGCGTAAACTTTTATTTTGAAGTGACAATTCAATTGGCGTTGCTGTCTTCGTTTCTTAAGTTGATCGTCCTATTTGTGCATTCTGGATCTTGGTTTGTAATGATAGGTTTGACGCTAACTGGTTTTAGGGTAGAGATTTCCAAGTAAAACATTCTACCTGCTTCCTTTTTTGTTTTGATAACTTAACGTTGTCAAAGTATTATTTTCCTTCTAATTATCAGGCGGAACTTGAATCTGAAGGACTACGCGGTTATGTGATACCCCACCATGACAACAAAAAAGCTGTGGAGCTTCTTCTCAACGTAAGATAGATCATTTTGTGTCTTCTTGTTTTGCCTTGGCGTTCGCGATCGAAGGAAACCGCGATAGGCGTCTCGAGGAGAGAGATGTCGGGAGGACTATTCGTCACCCGTTAGCAGAGAAGCTATTTATCAGGAGACGTAGCCGTCTTTACAATAACTCACTCCAGATTCTTATTGCTGCTCTGTCTCTATTGATAGAATTCACAGTAACGTTCCAAAACGCTTTGCCCGTGTTTGAGGGGCTCCTGCGTGCGTATATCGAGTTATCATGCACCTGAGCCGCGGGGTGTTTGAGCCCAGAGCACGAGTGAAGCGGAAGCCCCGGCGGAGAGCAACTCAACTTTCTCGAGTGCTTTCCATACTGCACAATTCTTGACTTTCACGTGACGTCGTAAACAGCTGGCATTAAAAGGTAAAGAGACACTTGAGTTTTTATCTTCATTAGGCAAAAGACATTTCAAAAATGTATCTGCTTGCAAGTTTTCGGCTCGATACCATGCTTTATTCTGACAACAGAGCAGTTTGAATTTCACTTTTTTTCTGAGTACGTGACATAAAGACGGCTTCTGAGAAACATACCACGAACAGGAAAACGATGATTCACATTATGGTTTTGAGCTCTGAACAACCAATTTGTTAGAGGTGTTTATGCGAATGTTTATAAGTTCAGACGAGCGAAGAAAGGTTTTAAGACAGCCAAAATAAACTCTTGGTGTTTCCACTGGTTTCCGTCCGCCATGTTGGTGTACTTCAGCTGTGGAGCAATATGGCGTCTCCATACTGAACTCTATAATTTTGAGTAGTAATTTTTGCCGAATAACTCAGCTATGGGCTATCTCACAGCCCTGAGACTTTAACATATCGTTTATTTATTACCGTTCTGTAATATCATAGTTTCTTGACTTTATATAAAACAGTAAGCGATTTTATTTTTTAGTTGCGTGATACTTTCGTGAGGTGAAAGTCAAGAATAGTTCCACCCATTTTGAATGATGCTATCCAGCCCAGCCTCGTTTGATAACTTACCGTGGGGGACTGGAAGGAATGCGGGGAAGGTCTATTGCATCACAACCGTAACTTCAAGAGCCAATGACTTTATGACACTGCCAGTTTATTTTCTGCAAAGCAAGAAACAAGTCGAGTTTGTTTACACTATCCTACTACTTGACAAGATTATGATTCACGACTACTTTGCTGAGATTGATTGCATGGAAGTATAAGCTATGATGAGAAAATTCTTTTGAGTAGGTTCTTCTTCCAAACGTATTCTCACACCTTTGTATCTCACTTTTTTTTCAGCCACCTCAAGGGCTCTTACCACTGTTAAACGAAGAGTGCAAAATGACGCCGAACACTGATGCCGTATTTGTCAAGAAATGTGACTCCCTTCATCGGAAACATCCAAATTACGACGTAGCTAAACTCTCTTATCCTGCCTTCACCATTCGACACTACCATGGCCAAGTAAGTCAGATTCCTGGAAACATGTTATATGTTGATTAAAATACAGCTTTCTTTGGCCCGGTTCAAACGTCGAACATGTGCCGTATCTAATGCAAATGAGAAAAATATATTGTTCTCGCCCATTTATATTATATTTGGCACATGTGAAGTTCGACGTTTGAACCAGGCCTTAGTTTCTCCCCAAATGTCTTACATATAGACCAAATGATAATTTTGGATTTGATTTTGAGAGAAGTGTCAAAGTTTTTCCGAACAACAGAACTAAACAACAGAAATATACCTTGACGAGTCATCAAATCCCATGAAATTTCCAGGCAAAAAGATAATTGATAGTTAAGGTAGAAGCGAAATAAAGTGCGTTCATTTATACACGTTGGTATCCAAAGCTTCAAGCTTGTGGGGCCCTGTACAGAAAGAAACAATTCAAATAAACAAAAAAAAAACGTTAAAGTGCACCTAAAGGCAAAAATGTTTCATCTGTCGTTATTAAGATAAATTCTATAGCAAACATATTTTACCATTTTCCCCTCGAAATTTCACTTTTTACGTGTTGCATTAGCTACGTTAAGTTAGCCAAACTGCAGCCATATATGGATCCACGACCGTGCCATGAGAGGCATAGGTCTGTTCTTGATTTTACGCCACAAACTGCTTTGCATTCAAATTTTCAAAGAGCTGTTTGCATTGCAAAAAAGTTTGTAACGTAAATCGAGACTAGACCCATGCCTCTCACAGCTCGGTCGTGTGTCCAAGAGATTGCTAGTTTTGTGAACCGTACGTATTTTGTGTGGCACGTAAAAGGCAAAATTTTGAGGTACAAATGGCAAAATATCTTTGCTTTGGGTGGAGAGATTTTTATTAAAAACGACTGAAAAATATTTGAGTTTGGGTGCACTTTAAACTGCTTATTGAAGGAAGGGGGTTAAGACCAGGTGGAATTTGATAATTACTTACCTCCCTTACCTACTTGGTACAGTCGACTTGAACTATTGGACACCAGAAACATGAGTTTGTTTCTCAAAGTTATGAACTGGTGCACTCAGGAGCAGATTAGTGGGAGCCTCCATATGTTCTGTACCCTTGAGTGAACCCTTTCCCGTTTAGATTTATTTTTAGAACAGCCTTTCCCGCGAAACTGGGCTTTCACGCTTTTCGCCATTTTTGTTTAGACGCGTGAAAGCACGTACAGTCGAACCTCTCCTTACGGACACCTCTCTAATACGGACACCTCTCTATAACGGACATTCCCCTTTGTCCCGAAAAAATTCTCAC
>BLFK01000484.1:229480-239480 GCA_014634185.1 Astreopora myriophthalma
TACAGACTATTTTAAAGCTTGAATGATTAGAATGATTACAGGACATAAAGATTAAGAAAGTTACTCCAGTTACTGTTCGCTGCACTTGTAAACTACGGAAAGACGTTTTTCAGAACTGTACTTTTATTATTACCTTTTTAGGTGAAGCATTGCGTTGTACGTAGTTCCTTTAGTTTCAAATAACCGATTCGTATAAAGTATGTACTGTAACTGAGATGTACAAATCAATGTTTCTGAATATCGTATATTAGTCAGTTTAGATAGACTGGGCCTATTTTTCGTTACTGAACACTTAAAACTGTCAGTGGAGTCTTAAAAATGATGCAATCTTGGTGACCTCTATAATACGGACACCTCTCTAATGCGGACACTTTGGTCTGTCCCTTTAGTGTCCGCATTAGAGAGGTTCAACTGTATGTGAATGAAGCATGGTCATAGCTCTGCTCTGATTGGTTATTACTCATAAGGTGACAAATATACCGCGAAAACTGTTTCTATAAATAAAAGTAAACGGGATAGGGTTGACTCTGAGGGCTTGTATGGGAGATGGAGGCTCCAACTAATAGGCTCCTGGTGCACTTTAACAATGCCAACAGGAAGGACGGAACCGGTTGGCTTTTTACAAGGCGTGGTGGTGCCGTAGAATTCGAGACGACACCGAAGACAAATCCATTTAGCGGTCAAAGCTGGATTTGAACCCAGAACGTCCGCGTGCAAACCACTGAGCCACGCCCCGCCTCAGTCATTTCTTGTTCAAACGATGAATTATGGTTTCTCTGTCTTAAAAAGAGCCACTATTTCTCACAGTTTAGTATCACAATTGTCATTTTTAGGTGACATACGTGGCACTTGGTTTTCTAGACGGTAATCGTGATGCGTTAGGTGCCTGCCTCTTGGACTGTCTGCAAGGTAAGGTGTTGTTTCAAGCGATACTAGGTACATCCATGAAATAGGATGATATATAACTGCACTGCGTAAATAGGACTGCGTTCTGTTTCTTAAGTAAGGCTGTTTTTTTTTTCCTCAACTTTTAATCGAACGCAACGAAAACTATTTACAACAAAAAATCTCACGCGTCCGCCAAAAACTCGCACTCCGGGGAGTCCAAGCCCTGCGCTACCCAAGCCCCGGGTTGCCAAACTAAACAAAATATGCAAAAACTGATTCACAACAAAGGCTAAGCAAGAACTGTAATAGGTTCTTTTGGCGAGATCAAGCTTCCTTCTTGACGACGTCGCTCTGAGGATGATTTTCAAGTACGATTGCTTCACTTGCTGGTTTAATGGGCGTGGTCTTGGAATTTGATGTAGCTTTTCTCTTTCTTTCATTTTCATCGTAATTAACCCGTATAAAATGTGAGGGTAGTGTTTTGTTTTTCCTTAGGGAGCCATAATGAATTTATCAGCAAACTGTTTAGAGCCAAAATCTCTGGGACAGGATCGTTTGCGGCCCCAACTGAAAGGCGGTATGGAATTACCTTATCTCCGCACTACTGCATACCAATCAGAATGACGGTCAAAGTAACAGTGACAATGGCAATGACAGTGATAGCGATAATGATAATGATAACGATAGCTACAGGGACAGCGATAACAATAATGACAGCGACAGCGATAACAATAATTATACCGATAACGATGACGATAATGATACTGATAACGATGACGATAATGATACTGATAAAGATAACGACAGTGATAATGATACGAGCACTGGTAACGATAACGACAACGATAAGGATAATGACACCGATAACGATAACGATAACGATGCAGATAGCAACTATTCACCGACCTTGATTTGGCTAGCGGTGGATATTTACCTCGTCGCGTAAATATTCACCGCTAGCCACCGACACTAAGGTGAATAGTTGTTTTAGTATATACTAAAACAGTGAGATAATATAGCACAAAAAGATGATTTTAACTCATTTATTCCTCTAATGGTTACAATATTTTCGGGCGCAAATCCCGCGCGCAAATTACCGAAAATATTTAACATAATAAAGAACATTTTTTCAAATGGGGTTGAAAACTCTTTCTGTAGTTGAAACCATTCTGGAAAAAAATATCATTGAACTTTGGTTTGCAAGTGATTTCAACTAAGGTTACGCAAGAGCAATTTGCATTTGTAAACAAAGCTTTTTCACCGGTTTTTATCGACAAATCCGGGGTTAAAAACATAAACCATTACCTTTAAATACAGCCAAACCAAATTTGGTCGCTCTCTTTGTGTTTTCAGGAACCGCTTCATCGTTAATTTAGATAATTTCTTCGCTTGTTACGGTTGTAGACCGGGACGCCATTTTTCTCAAAATTCACGCGAAGGAGCGTAAAAATCGCGAGTTGCTCGGAGGTAAATAGCAAAGGATATTCGGAGTTTGAGTAGCCAATCAGGGCGCGCCTTCAACGCTATCCACTTTTTTAGTGTGTAATAATGATACTTATACTGACAACGAGAACGATGACGACAACAATACTGATATTGATAATGATAATAACGAGAATGAAAGGAGTTTGAATCTTGTAATCTGCTTTTACTCAGTGGATTAGGCTGGTTAGGGTATGCCGTATGCATTTGCTTCCTGGTACCCACATCAAGTCAGCTTTTAACTCCGTTCAGGCATTTCTCTGAACTCTTGAGTAGCTCTGCATTCACTTCCTTTTAAACCTGTGTTTATTATACTGGGAATACTAGACTGGATGAGATATTTCAAGTTCTAGATTTATATGCAGATAGTTAGAGTTATTCGTAGCCTATTTAACCATGACTTACTAAAGGAAACATTTTTGTGAGATGAGAAGGCAGGCCTTTTATTTGCCTCTTATTTTTGTCTTCTAGAGTTGAAACACATACGATTTTGGCGCAAAAGAAAAAGATGATGAGGTGAAACAAATTTAAATGTCATATATTGTGAAGTGAGTTAAACTGTATAAAAAGATTTCCTTTTCTACGAGAATTTCCTGCGCATGTGTGAGCGTGGGTTCAGCTTCCCCATGCTTGCCTTAAAGAGCGGCATTTTGAATTTTCGAGTTATCTAAATGTGACAATCTGTGACTGGATAACGCAAACGGCACCAACTATAACTGTCTTTTCTTCAAGAAACTTGTGCCTTTATACTGACCAAATGCACATGGCTGCATTCATATGTGAAGTAATGCAGTCGTACCAGAGAATTGATCAGCTGTAATTTCATTCCCGGCAACACAAGTGCTTGTGTGCCCGCGCTGTTATGCATCAAACAGCTGACGAAACAAGCCTGTACTTTGCTCGTGAAATGAACTTCATACTCTCAAGTAAAACATTTAAAACTCACATTAACGATTAAAAAGTTTGTTGTGATTTAAGGAGTTTTTTTTATATTATGATTTCTTAGGCGTCCAACCATAAGACACAAAGCTGCTGTGTAAGTATACTCAAGAAATATATCTTGTGCATGAGGTAAATCAGTACTGATTCCTGATGAATACGTTATCATCCCTGATTCAGCGTGCAACATTTGGTTGGTAAAGAGAACCACCGTCAAGCTATAAACCCTTTTCTAACAACTGGAGCTCAACTTAGGGTAAGTTAATTTCTTGCCCGATTGAGGCAAAGATCATTTTTAAGAAACAAAGAAAATGAGAAAAGGAATTTTCGCTCTTCTATTTGTTTGACTACTCGGCAAAGAATCCAAGCTCTCCCAACTCGTACCAGGAATCAAAACTATGGCTTTCCCGTTCCTTTTGGGGATGCTCTGGCACTAAGCTGTAGTAAACTAGAAACGTTTTGTAAACAAAGCTCGTTTCACATCTGAATAAACTGGTCGGTCGCAAAGTCAGTAAACCTTTCTGTTGACGCCCTCCATATTAGATGATTGTGCCTTCAAGTGGGAATGTGGGATTGACTTCAACGTTCCCTTTTTGTTTCTTGTTCTGCAGGCGTCTATTTCAGAACTAATGGACAAGGTTTTGTCTTGCAAAGTACACTTTGTAAGGTATGCAAAGTTCAAATACCATGCTTGTCCATAGAATTCAAAGTGGTGATGCCCAGCAAGTGCAAGTCTCTTTAGTTCTTCCTTCTTTTATTCGCTTCGTTAGTTTTGTCAAACGTTTTCAATAGTTATTGTTTCTTTCTATCGTGTTTCTATAGTGCCGTCTTAGTGTTAGTATTGTAATTAGTAGGTCTTGTTCTAGTGTTGTATCTGTAAAATACTTTATCTCACGTGTTTTCGTTAGTTTTCTATAAATTGTCCTAGTTTCATGTAAATCCATAACAGAGCAAGAAGAGAGAGAGTTTTGATTTTTGTGTTATTATTCTCAAACTTTCTAGAACTGGGTTTTCATGAGTTAAGTGTTGTTTCTAGTCGATTCAAGTTTTTAGTGAAAAATTTGGAGAAAAGTTTCCGTGATTGTTTTTAACTCGGGTTCTAGAAGTTTCCGGCTGTATTTTAGCATACGGCTATACAATAAGTACGACTGATTTCTCCCTTTGGTGCTTTCAGGTGCATCAAGCCCAACCGGGAACAGTCAGCTGATCAGTTCGATCCTGATTTGGTTCTTAGCCAAGTGAGCTCGTTGGCTGTGGTTCAAACAGCGCATATCAGGAAGTTTGGTTATCCTGTGTGGTTCACCTTTGATTCATTCATTGAAAGGTTTGTCAGGGGAAAGCAGGGTTGGCACAGTGGTGAGAGCACTCCCCTTCCACCAATGTGGCCCGGGTTCGATTCCCGGTCTCGGCCTCATATGTGGGCTGAGTTGGTTGGTTTCTCTACCCTGCTTCGAGAGGTTTTTCTCCGGGTTCTCCGGTTTTCCCCTCTCCATAAAAAAAAAAACGTTATTTAATTGTGTTGAGTTTGCGCGTTGGAAGTTTACTTTTTCCACCTTATTGGTAGCTTTGTAATTAGAAAAAGGCCGGAAAAACTTTTTTTTTTCCAATGAAGGTGGACTGCAGCAGGCTCAAACTCGAATAGCAGCGAAGTGTCTTGTTTCGGCCATATTGGTTTTCTGAAATGCACTGAATATCCACCTCGCTCCCTGGAGTCTCTCTAAATCGCTCCAGTGGACGGAAAGAAGAGATGCCTGGAAAAAGAGGTTGTGAAATGGAGAACTGAGTTGGTCCACCAAAAATTGCTTCTCAAACCTGGCCTCGCGAGTCAATTTGCGCGTGCTCCCGCGTGGTTTGCTAGCTCCTTACTTACATACCCTAGGTAAGGGTCTACTCGTAGCTCACGCCAGCAATATCACCATAGCAACGTATGAATACGTGTGCAACTGACCCTACAATCCACACCGGCTGCAGTTGATTAAGTTTTTCAATTTACTGAGACCATTCAATCAACAGATTTGGGATTATAGTCGGTTTGCCTCCTAATGTATACATCAGAGACATGAAGCAGGCGTGTCTGAAGGTGTTTCACCAGCTAGATGACCCTGGAGGCTGGAGGATGGGAAAAACGAAGGTAAACTTTCCAGTAATAATCTACAATCTGACACTTCCGTCGTTTTTCCTAATGCGCCATACATGCAAAGGTAATTTAGCAAGTGGTGACTTAAAAAGGACTCGTGGGTCTGATTGTGTAAGTGAAAGAATCGCTAGCCTTCCATGTCAGCGGGCAATGGTTCTTATATATGTGCAATAAGTAATTTGCATGAACAAATTTATTAAGTAAGATTGATTGATTGATTGATTGATTGATTTATTTATTTATTTATTTATTTATTTCGGGATTTGTACACTCTACAGGTGCTAAACAACAGGACATATGTCCCATACCAGGTTTAAACACCGAACTAATGATGATGCATGCATTCATTTTTCTCTGCAGCTGTTTCTTACTCACTGTTGTTTCGAGAGATTAAATTCTTTCTTAGACCGAATGGCTGAAGCTGCTGTAGTGATACAAAAAGGTACTGCAAAAGTGACTTAATAACAGAATTCAAACGGTAAGCATAATCCTCCACGTTGTAGCAGAAATTGCTGAAAATTGTTCGTTCAATACTGATTGGTTTTTTAATAAGGTTTGTGGTAAGAGATGGTGACCATGATAAACCTAATGGTGGGTACTACTGCTGTGCATCAGTGTGTAAGGTTGTATCAGACAGGTACTTGGGAGGTTTACTGACCAATGAAGGAACGAGGCGATATCTTTCTCTTCTTTCTTGCTCATCATTCTTCCGGCGCTATGCAGTTTTCTGAATAAACCTCTGTATGCGATAGTTAAAATGTTTGCTGCCATGCCTGTGTATTTGCCGATTGTGCAGCATTTTGGGACCCATTTTTACATCTTCTGTCTTTAATAAGAAGAGAGAAGACCAATCCCGTGGCGTGTTTGTTATTATGTTTCTCTGCTTGCAGCTTTCCGGGGATGGCGGGCCAGAGCGCATTTTACAAGGCTAAAAGTCGTAAAACTGAAACAGGAAAAGGCTGTCAAGAGTTTTTTAGACTTGGTAAGTGAAAAAGGAAGCTATCTGGGTAAGAGTTATTCTAGAGTTGTCTGTATGGAAGCTTTTGCAGGAGTTTGCAACCTTGTACTTTAATCCAAAGGTCGCGCCCCACGGCTCTCGTAGAGGGAACAATCCTACCTACTGTTTAACCCTTCAGAGTTGCCAAACACTGTTTTCGACTTGTTATGTTTGCAATAGGGAGGTGGGGAGCAGCCCCTTACATCTCCCTCCCTCCCGCGCGGTGCCTGTTTTGGCAAATAACTAGGGAAAAATAAACTATTTTTGACTTAAAGACATTTGCGTCCACACTGAATTAAACGAGCGGGCTTCGCTCGGTTGGTTTATTTGTGGCTTGTACATCGAGACAGATATGCCCGGTTCGATCAGTCGGTAAATTCAACTAAGGACTCTTTCGACTTTCCTCTGGACCGTGTAGCAAGAGCTTTAAGTACCCGTAGAGCTTTAAGTACAGTTGAACCTCTCTAATGCGAACACTAAAGGGACAGACGAAAGTGTCCGTATTATAGAGGTCACCAAGATTGCAACATTTTTAAGACTCCACTGACAGTTTTAAGTGTTCAGTAACGAAAAATAGGCCCAGTGTATCTAAACTGACTAATATACGGTATCAGACACATTGATTTGTACATCTCAGTTACAGTACATACTTTATACAAATCGGTTATTTGAAACTAAAGGAACTACGTACAACGCAATGCTTCACCTAAAAAGGTACTAATAAAAGTACAATTTTCAAAACTCCAGTTGAAGATCAGTGAATAAAACGTTCATGCTTGCGTAATCACAAACTCGTGCACGCTATATGTGAACTATATGTCAACACCGGATCACCAGAGTGTCCGTAATAAAGAGGTTAAGTTTATATGACTTCGCTCTCTGGGGCCGAGATTTAGTGTCCGTTGTCCTTATTAGAGAGGGTCCGTATTATAGAGGGTTTTTTTTTATAGAAAACGGGTGAGAATTTTTTCGGGACAAAGGGGAATGTCCGTTATAGAGAGGTGTCCGTATTAGAGAGGTGTCCGTAAGGAGAGGTTCGACTGTAGGCGAATTTCATGGCATGGAATGACATTTTCATTAAATGCAAAAGAATGTATAAGTGGAAAACGGACAAACTTGAACGAAGCTAAATCGTGGACTCGAAGCCCGGTGCCTTCTTTTCGTCATTTTCTCGCTTTATTCTTACTTCCACCCCAAAACACTGTCTTCGTTGTAGTAAAAAGAAAATTATATGGCGCCTTTGAGATATGAAGTTTATTTTATTTTATTTTTTTGCCACTCGTAAATAAGCCGGAGTCACCTCTTTTGCACAGTTGTGTAATATCTTTGTGTACTTGGACTGTGGATCCGTTAACGGCGTCTGATCGACTGTGGTGATTCAATTTGATTTCTTCGCAGATTGGCCAACGAAGTGAGGTGTTCTCTCAGCATGTTTCTAACCAAGTCATGGAAGAAACTGCCAAGCAGAGGCTGAAAGAAAACGAGGTAAAAACGTACCAGTATCAAAACAACTCCTTTGACGTCTTCCCGCACCAGCGCTGAAGAAGCCGGTTCGTTAAACAACGTAAAATCAAGAAAACACATCTCAACAGTTTTCAGTTTATATCATTGTTCGTGAGGCTTTCGTTTATAGACTCAAAGATCAGTAATATTTTTAGACTGCCAAACATCTCTTTCTGGATTTCTTGAAGTGGTCAGCCATTAGCAGCGTAGCGAGATTTGAACGAGGTTAGTTTTTTGAGCGCTCTCAGCTAATGGCGCGTCGGCTCGTTGCTCCGAAAGGAAACTTTTGAGGTAATGCGACTTTTGCTAACTCCTATAATAGGTCATTCTTGCTACCTCGTTCCCGTCCCTCTCACGCTCCAGGGGACGGGAAGAAGAACGAGTTTGTTACTCCTGTTGGTTGCGTAGCTTTCCTTATGCGTTTATTTTGAAAACCGTAGGTTCGTGAAGAAAAAATATATATTCAAAACTTATGCTAGTGGCCCTGTTATCAGTAACTGCTGCGTAGTAACTCACAGAGCGTATGACTATTGTAGCGGACTGTTTCAAGTAAGCTACAAGGTAGCTATTTATTTCTTTGAAAAAACATAACTTTGGTAACCTTTGCAGTCTAACAAAAAAAAGCAGCTCCGGAGCCCAGACTTGTTGGTTCAGAAGAGTCCATCCGCATCTTCACAAAAGACAGGTATGTATTTGGTCTTGATTGAGCGTTTTCCTTTTGATATCGTTGCGGGAAATTTGAATAATGTAAATAATTGTTAGCGGAGTGCAATGCTATTATTTTTGTATGTTTGTTTGTTTATTTGTTTGTTTGTTTGCTTGTCTTTTGATGAAACGAATTATCCATCTATCCATCCTAATGTCGATCTCTGTTTCGTGCGTTCAACAGCTTTTGATTTCAGTGATGTACCGGATGGATTTCCCTCGTTGTCGCCTCGCCCGCCGTCACTCCAGCAGAGGACATCCGACTTATCAACCAGCTCACCCACAGGGGCATTTCCGAGCACGAGCACACCGTCCCGTCCGGGTCTTTCACAGTCAAGACTATCTGACATTTCTATTACCTCTGTCACTTCCATTGCTTCAGCTTTCTCAGTTGTGAGTTCACGTAATTTTGTGTTTGTGTGCCCAGTATCTAACTCCTCCCTATACAATAACGCAACTTGGTTAGTCACACAAGTTGTTTAAGAGTTATTTTTAAGCACCTAGGGAGGGATATTTGTTTTATTCTCCTGAGGTGAATAAATTCACAGTACGTAACCACAAAATCACCTATCCACAAGCTACCTATATTTAATCAGCTGGTTTGTGCTCGTTAAAATGCCAGTTTTGCATGTAGAAACTAGTGAGATGAGTCTACCATTTTGAGTTCTTCTGTTGTTGGCACGTGTGTGGAACTCGATTGTTTGCACCATGAGAGGGGACTGAGTATACAGTCGAAGCATTCTTAACGGACACTTAACGGACATCATACTTACAGTTGTTTTCACATTCCCGTGGGCGACCTGCTCCAGGTGTGAACACTCTCTGCTTCCCGAGAATGTCCGTTTGCGGGGCCTTCAACTGTTTTCAGCTGTTTTGCTGTTGTTATGAGCTGTTGTTTCAGCACTTCTCTCCCCTTTTGTAATCAAAGCCGCCTTTGCTTTGCAGACAGTTTATTTTTGTCCGCGTTTACGTAATACATTCTTTCGAAAGGAGCAAAGAAAACCTCGCCAAAAATTCGATTTTGGTGATCGAAAGCGCTGTTTTGGTGTGGCGGACAACTGTCGCAGTTGACGAAGTTAATCTCGAACACCGACCACACTTTCTTGTCAACAGGAATCAGAGGACTTTGCTGCGGCAGCGCCTCAAGTTTGGTGCAAGATCACGTGCTTTGAAAGAGAGCACGCGCGTGGAGAATACACCATTGATCGGCCTTCAATTGTTATCGATAACTCCGACAACTCGTTTGACGCGACAAGGTACGTTTGATTAAAATGTAGTGTCAACTAAATTGATATGGCAAACTGCATCACACATTGCGCGCCCGTCACCAAGATGAACTCCGTTGTTTC
>BLFK01000484.1:241980-250357 GCA_014634185.1 Astreopora myriophthalma
TGGGCTTTTGTAACAGCTGCGCGCTGACCCTAATTTCTGCCCTCATCCCGCGTCACGCATAGACCCTTTGCTCCCCTCTAAGATCTCACTGTACTTATCTTTCATTTTAGGTATTTGATTGGGAAGCGTTCGCGGACTCTGTGCGGTATCACTGTCTCCATTCCAAGACTTTCAACCCCCAAATAGAGAATGCCGTCCTATCTAGTGCCTCCATCTTTTTCAGCTTTGTAAAAGATGGAAAAGACGATGCAAGCACGCCGTGTTGGGCACAACTAGATGTGCTTCCAGCCTTACAGCAGGCAAAAGGTGACTTGTTTTTCTTGAGCCTCATTATCTTGAGTTCCCAAATAAGGTGACTGTACTTGATACCTTGTCGAGGACTAGTTGTTTTGCACATGACGTCACGGCTGCCGTGTTGTTGTATCGGAAGAAGACGGTTTACTAAATCGGGAACTCAACAAAAGCGGCTGTGCAACCGTTTCCCCTTTACCCCCAGAAGGGCGAACTAAACGCATGGTGAAGCGTTCGCTTAGATTACTTGAGGTCCAGTTAACAAAGCATTTCCGGGAGAATACACTAATTAACACACAGGAGAGCGCAAAATTTTACGCAGTCCACTGTAACATATATCTCTTTCTCTTGGCCGTATTTCCACAGCTGCCTGCAATTACGCTCGGGAGAAAAGACAGCAAGAGAAACAACAGGTTATAAACTCTCTGCCGCCAATTCTTCGCCCTAAAACCAGAAAAGCGCGTGAAGTTGCCGCTGTGGCCCACTTCCAACAGAAAATTCGACCACGGCGTTATATCGCAACTTTCAAGTTCAACAGAAAAAAGTGGGCGAGAAAAGAAGTAGCAGTGAATCCCTTTTTGTTTGGAAACAGAGATAATCTTTCTCAGATTAGTCAACAGATCCCCCCGACAGCGCAACCAAGACAAAGTAGCAGCGAGCCAATAGATACTGTTGATGGTGCGAGTCACGTTCCTGATTCGCTGGTTGGTTTGTTTAGCGGTAGCCCGGATGTGAGAGAGGAAGGAGCAAGGACGACTTCCCCTCGTGGTAACAGTTCTGTTGCTAGCGACGTAGCAATTTCGCCACAGAGAAATGGGGTACAGTATCAGGGGAACGAGGGTGCGATGTTATCGACACCACTTAAGGGAAAACCGGTGAAGAAAATATGGGCCAAGAAGAAGTTTGAAGACAGCAAAGCTGAAAAAGGAAGAAAACGCTCTTGATACTGACACGAACTGTTCATTAAGGCGCCCGATTTAAGACGTAAAATTGGTAAGGAACTGTAATTGTTGAGCTTGGCTCTGGAAAGTGTTGATTGGAAGATTTTAAGTCTTGTAGCTCAAATTAGAGGGCAAGAGTAACATTAATTCTGTATCATGTAGAATTAATATTTGAAAAATTCGGCGGTTTTGAGGCGTTCGGTCTGTTCGGTTTGTTACTTTAGTCAGTGTTACGGACTTGCCTGTAAAGTTCTTGTAACTTGTTAGTTCGCTAGGTATCTTGTAGACTGTAAAACAGTCGGTTTTTATTTTATTTTCTTCAAGACGGGAATGCTCGCCAGCGACTCATATGCCCTCAGGGCATGTCTCTCCCCAGTCTCACTCTTCGTTTTCACCCACGTTCCGGACCTTTCGCTTGAGGAGTCGTATTCGACCAACGCAAAACTACGGCTGTTTTAAAGTCTAGGCATCTTGGATATTGAAGACAAATCTCAGGATGTTATTCATTATTATTATCTCCCCTCAACTAGAGCAATCCTTGGGACTGAGTCATTAAAATGGACAAAATGCATTCTTTATTCCGTTAAATATAGCTCCTTTGATAAGCGACTGATATCGCAAATATCCTTATTTGGTAGTGATATGAATATCTTTAAACTCCAAGTTAGAAACGTGGCTTTAAAGGAGCTATGTCACGCAATTGTAGACGATTTCATGACACATTGGAGGCTCATAAAATAAAATAAAACATAACCACTTACAACTGTAGAACAACGTAAAAGAAACACAACAAAGCAAAAGAGGTGTATCGATGGCCAGAAAAGGACACCATTGAAACGGATTGCATTTAGGGAGATCGACTAGCAATAGAGTTATTTCAGTAGAGTTATGACTTAGAGTTAGAGTTAACGACTGCCAAAATCCTGAATTCAAGATTTTGGACTGCCAAAATCCTGAATTCAACATTCTGGAAAGCCAAAATTAAATGAACCGACTTGACTCTTAAATCATGGTTTAGACCTAATGACTAAACTTTAAGCTAATCCTTCCAAAATCATGAATTCAGGATTTTGGAGGCTTAACTCTAACTATAAAAGTAACTCTATGAATAGCCGTCCCCGCATTTAGGTAATCTTGAAAAAAATCGGACTGACTTTTTGTCAAGTTTCATATGATTCGCGTGGATAATGGTTACAGTATCATTGTCATGAAATAATGATCATTCAAGTAAAGGAATTTCGAGTCTAAGACTCGTAATTAACTAAAGATTTCTACGAATCACTCCAAAATACGGTGACGTAGCCCCTTTAAGAATAACATTTCTGGTGCAGCTATATAAATACGTGAATTTTCGGCAATTCACTGTAGCCCATCGGATTATCCAAAGGGATTGGCGTGTGTTGGGTGGCTCGCCACCCCTATTTGGGCTGTTTAAGCTTAAAATTATGAAAGAGAACGAAAGTATATATGACCACTGCGATTTTGTCTCCGATTGCTGAATAAAATTACAATAAAGAAAAAGAAACGTAGTTTCGTTTTTTATTGGTCAAACTGTATCGTCTTGAGAGCTTATTGGTGTATGAAATCAGTGTTCAGCTCGGATACTCCCGATATAGTTCTGTCACCTTGCCCACCCACCCCCTAAAAGATCCTGGATCGATCCGCTTTCGTAAGAACGAAACTAAAGTGGGTCACAGGTCTTTGGTCCAGGGATTTGTACATGACTGACCACAAATATAAGATACATAATCCTCTTGTTGGACATCACGAAGTTCCCAGACAAGTATAAAGTAATCATTTGGTCAATCCTTAGCCGTTTGCATGTGGATGCCTGAAAATGATTCTGCGGATTCAGAGCCACCTTAACTGTTTGATTTTTTTTTAAAGGTGACTCTGAATCTGATTCACAGAATTTTTCTATACTTGGCAGAGTTTCATCTTAGCCGGCTGCTGATCAGAGAGTTGAAACTGGTTTGAACGCCGTTGCGTGACAGTCATGTTGTGCGCTTCTCGTGGCTTGCTGGGAGATGGCGGGACGGTGCATGCGTTGTAAACATCGTCACGTGACCCATGCAACATGGCGGCATGTGTAAAGCGAGTGTTCAAAGTATCACTGCTCTGAAATGCAGGCTTTTTCGTGTTGTTCTGGAGTTAGATATCGTTGGAAGCCTTTTAATATGTGTTTAGTTGCTGAGCTGCGGTCAAGGTTCTTTTTCGGTGTGTAGACAGAGGGAAATTGGAAGATCTTGGCCAGTCTGTGTTGGAATCGTTCGACAGTCGAAGGAGACTCGTGATTTGAACCAACTGTTCCGTATGAAGACCAAAGTTACTTCTGATAGTAACACAGAAAGCGTTCCCCCGCAAACAACTGCTGTAACAACTAGCGCTGCACAGTCTAGCGTGTGGTCAATATGCGATATATCCACTGACTCTCACGTGGAGCTACGAGATATAACACCGTCTATAAGCCCCGTATTTACTGATGATCAAGTCCACGAACTTACTCAGAACCCTACTGAGGTCGATGTGTTAGGCGAGCATTTTCTCCCTCCGGACACTTATAAACGGATCGACGAAGTTCTTAGCTCGGGAGGACAATCAAATTTGCTTTACAGTGATCCAGTCCTTAGCACTGCACTCAAACAAAATCATGACGTTCTTTTACCAGGAGATCTTGGTTTCCATGGTAGCATGTTTGCTTCATTTGATTCGATAGTTGAAGCAGATAGAATTCTTAACAAGAGGGATGAACCGTCTGGCCCGACTGGCTCTGAAGTTGATGGTGATCTGTCAAACTCAGCTAATTTGGAAAACAAAGGTGAGTCTTCAGTCAAAAATGATGCTGATGAGGCGGTGGATGGCGACGAAACTGACAATAAACTTAGACGGTCACCTCGCAAACGTATACAAGTGAAGAAGGAATCTGATTTGCAGAAAACTGTCACCCCAGCACAAAAATCTATTTCAAGAGGCAAAGACATATCAAAATTAAAATATGCAAACACTAAACAAGAAGCTCCGAAGAAGGAGGTGAGAAGGAGTGGACGAGGCCAGAAGAAGATGGAGAATGAAGAAACCACAACAGATAAAAAGGAGAAGGAGTCTTCTGTAAACAATAAAAAGAAAACCATTAAAAAAGATGATGGGACAGATGAAGAGTCCCTGGAAAAACAAGATTCTACATCCAAGAGTGTGAGAAGGTGAGATTGTCAGTTTGAAATTAAAAAATACGAATAAAACAGAACCGATTGGTTTTGGTTTTGTGTTATTCAAATTTGAATTACTGTAGTTTGTCAACTACAAGTGAGCTGTGGTATGAAATAAAATTTGGTGAAATGTTCTGCCACTAAGGGTTACCGCTCATTTCCATTGCTCAAATTTCCTTCTTAACGCTTGGTTCCCGGAGAGGTCCCCCAGTGACGAGTAAAATTGTCTGGTACGTATTAGCCAGAGTAAAATCTATAAAGTCACTATTGGGAAGTAAAGGGCTAATACCTCGTACTAACCGAGTTCCGAGGGCCATGCTGTAAGTTATGTACTGCAAGTTACGGCCAGTGTTTTTTCCAGTTTAATTCACAGCCCTCGTGCTTAGCACGCAGGCCGTAAATTGAACTGGAAAAAACAAGGAGCCCTAACTTACAGTACTGCTCAAGAAAACAAAGTTATTAAGATATTTATTATAATTGTATCTTGGTAAAGGATTCAAACCACTAACCCTAACAGGTCTTGAATTTGATTGGGTAGATAATATCCCTTTTGTAAGTATGGAATTAAGTTGATCATTATCTTTTTTATTGAGTCAGTGGACAGAGCTCTAGTTCAGAAAGGAGCTGTTACAGGCCTCTGATCTACTGTATTTAGGGCTACACTTATATCTCAAAGTACTCAGTTAAATGGGTAACATTCTCACTACGATTTTGAGGAGGTAGACTTCTTGGGTTCAGTGGATGTGTGTTTTAAGAGTCTGATTCTCACAAGTGCCAACAACATGGTTAACAAGGGTACCTGACTGGGATTGTGTTGTGTCACATGAGAACACAGATCTCTGAGAGGAAAGCATGTATTGTTATCATCCCTGGTCTTAACCATTGTGAGGCTTGTTGGCAAAGTTAATTTGAGCCGAACTTTGCTGGCAGATTGGCACATCCATTGGTATGTTGGTGATAAAAACATGTATACCTGTACACATGTTTTTTCTTTTGTTGCAGGAGATAATCAATAAAAATTCTATCAAACAAGGTTGTAAAAAGTAAAGCTAATTAGATTAGATTAAATTAATTTTCGTAGTAATTGTGGTTTGAAATATGGCAGGTCACCAAGGAATCAAAGCAAGCTGCCAGCAGCAGGAGAAAAGAAGAAGGCACCAAGAAAAACAGATGAAAAAGTTGAAGAAACCAGCACTTCATGTGATGACAAAGAACCCGGGGAAGTAGCTCCTGTGGACAAAGAAAACAAATCAAAGACACAAAAGGAAGAAAATGAAAAGGAAACTTCAGAGAACAAAAGTGATGTTGAGGAGAAAAAGGGTGTCAGGAAAAGTGGGCGTATATCTCGGATTAAGGAAAAGCAACTCAAGGAGGAGGAACTGAAAGTACAGAAAACAGTTGAAGAAAGTGGCAAGGGAGGGGAGAGGCAAAGCAAAGTAAAAGTCGAAGGAAAGAAAGCGGGAGAGGCCAAAGTTAAAGGTGAAACTAAAGCTGAGAAGACTGAGTTGAATGAAAAGGATACAGTTAAGAATATCAGTAAAAAGGGTTCTGAAAATGAACCAGTGGAACATGTAACAAGAAACAAGCAAAACGACAGTGAAAGTAAGGTAGCAACAAGAAAAGTAGAGGCAAAGAGTGAAACGGTGGAGGAGGATGATGTGGTGAAACTAAAAAGACTTAGAAATAAAAATGATGAGAGGAAAGAGGATGAAGATGTAAAAGACAATGAAGCTGAAAAAAGGACTGAAGCAGCACAAAAATCCGATGTAACTGAGATAAGTATTGCTGGAGAGACGAATGTCAAAAGTGATGTGAAAGAAGATGGGGGTGTTTCAGATAAAGGAGACAGTAAATCAGTTAAAGGTAGTGCAAAAATGGCTGATGCAGAGGGAAAAGAGGGTGTGTTGAAACAAGAGGATGCTGCAAAAAATGTGAACAAGACCGAAGAGAAGTCTGGTTCAAAGGATGAGAAACCTTGCGAGGAAGATGACGATCCTGCGGCAGAATCCTCAGATGAAAATGAAGAATATAATGAGGATTCTGATTATGATCCTGAATATGACCCAGACCGCTTGTGGTGTGTCTGTCGAAAGCCACATGGAAACAGGTGCTGTATAAAATATTTGTGTGTGTTTGTGTCTGTTTAGTTTTTGTCAATTAGCACTCAGTATTACATGTAGTGGCCCAAACCCTGCTTTGAACGACTCAGGCTTGGGCTGTCAATTTTTCTGTATTTCTCTAGATTCATGATATGTTGTGACCACTGTGAAGAGTGGTTTCATGGTATATGTGTCGGCATAACCATGGCTCAAGGACGTCAAATGGAGAAGAATGGCCAAGAATACACCTGTCCAAAATGTCAAGGTAAAATATGAAGCTGTGTGACTGTTACCCCCACTTTGCAATTTCATCCATTGACTGCAACATTAGAACTATGACTGTACATGTATTTAGGGCTAAACAGTTTACAGAATCAATACAGTAAAAACCCACATATAAGAACCAAGAACTTTCAAGGTCAGGCTGGACGGGTTCTCATATTTTAGGGTAGTTTTTCACAATTCAGGCTGATTAGGCTCTTGATAGGTTCTTATTTTCAGATATTGTCATAGTGTACATGTAACTAATGACAGAAATATTGTGCACTAGTATACACAATAACTTTTACATATACACATATACACAATAACTTTTTGTCAGAAGTTTCTCACACTATTGAATTCCAGAATTTTGACCATCAAAATTGGAGTGATTTTTTTGGATAAGAATCTATTTTTCTTTGCTAGCCTGAACAGGTTCTCATATTTTTGGGTCTTTTAAATGCCAAATTTCAGCCTGTAGGTTCTTAAATCACTAGGTTCTTATATGTAGGTTGTTACAGTGTACTATTATTATCAGACAGCTCTGCTCAGTATGCTGCATTGTTTTTCAAGATTGTAAGGATCCTTAGGAAGCTTGAGCGACCAGCAAATTCCCCATAATGGTCTTTCTATAAGTGCCAGCTACAGTTGTATCAAAAGTAAAAATGCTTTGGATTAATATCATTATACCTTCTGTCATGTTTCCTTGCCAATCATTAAAGCGATTAATTTCCAGCAACCTAATAGTAAGGTAAAGTAGCATGCACAAGTACAGTGTAAGAAGCTTCTTGAAAGTGAGAGATTACTTGAGCTTTAAACTGTTGGACAACCTCTGCCACCAGCATCAACCCTATCTTTTTTTTTTTTTTACATGTACTTCTCAGAATAAAAACTAGTGATAAAAAAACAACATTTTGATCTCTCCGAGATCATTTTCAAGTTGTAGAAAAAGCGAATGAAATATACATATGTAAGTACAAATTATGGCGTGAGAATGTCCAACGATTAAATAAATACAAGCACTAAAATGTAAGTGTTAAAATAAAAACCATATAAATAACTTTGCGTGAATTGAATCTGACTGTACTTACAGCCAAAATAGAGGAAGAAAACAAAAAGCCTAGATCCTCAGCAGAAATCATGGTGAAGGAAAAACAAGAAACTGTTGATTCATCTAAGGAGGGTGAAAAAGAGAACAAGAGGTCTCCTTCCAAACGAGACCATCACTCTAGAAAGGAACACTCCCTGAAGATCAAGCTTCCATCACCTGACAAAAGAAAACGTCGACAGAGAGAGAGCAGGGAGGAAGCACCTGAGGTACATCGTATTTGAGAGCGGTGTTAGTACTCCCACAGTCGCACTGGAGCAAACATGGAGTGGAGGCCTACATAGGGGAAATCTTTTCAGATACAAATTATTTCCCTACACGAGGCTCCAGTGCATGCTTTTTCCAGTTCAAGTGTGAGATTATGAACATGGTCATTTGACTCACTTTCTGCATGTGACCTTTGACATTCCTGAGACAACACAATTTTTTGCCCTAACTGTTGGCACTTTTTTTTTTTGGGTGGGGGGGGGG
>BLFK01000484.1:255367-267313 GCA_014634185.1 Astreopora myriophthalma
TGCAGGGGAAACACGAGACATAGTTGAGTTTTTTTCTACCTCTTGAGTGGTTTATCCTTCCTGGGTGCAGATCACAGGCGAGGCTTCTTTATTGTTTTATAACAAATAATTTCTTAAACTCCTCACAAATTCAGCTAAAGTTTTTGGAAAACTTTCTTTTCCAAATCCTACAAGTGGCGTCAGCCATGCATCTGTACTCTCATAAAGCATGCTGTTTTAACCAACCAACGTGCGCATTATATTGAAACTTTATTATAGATGGTACTGGTAGGGAAGTTGAACAAAAATCCATGTGCTGTAACTGTGGTGTGGATTAAAAGAAGTTGTGATTTCACATAAGCTCTAATCTCAATATGGCGTCAAAAGTACATAATACTTGTAGAGAACACACCAATGTTAGTTTCTGTGCTCAAAACATGTCTCATTTTCTTCATGTGACCTTCAACATCACTAAAGAACATAGCTGTTTGTTTTGCTTCTTTTTTTTTTGAAACCGCCATTTTGCCCTTAGTTTCAAAAGAGGTAAAGAGAAATTACTTTATCTTGATATTTTTTGTGTTAAAATTGAGTGCAAACCAGCTGATAATATGAAAAATTTGTGTTAAGAACTGTGGACACTGGTCTTCAGCTGAGCACGCTTCCGTACATGTATGTCCAATTGCTACAAGTACTGTATCTTCTTAGGTTTAAAAACCAAAACTCAGTTTGTACATTCAGTTTGAATTTTAACATATGACTAATTTTGACGTATGACTTTGTCAGATTTTCACTTGAAAATTAGTTGGGCGGTAACATCTTGCAATCTGTCTTTGCAGATCAAAGGATCAACAAGATATGAATGTGAACGAACAGGACATTGACAAGTGTTCCCACAGTGTAGAAGGAGAAATGTTCTCTTTCTTTGGCGACACAGGGCATCGTTACAAGAACAAGTATCGCAGCTTAATGTTTAACCTCAAGGATCCCAGGAACAAGGTCAGGCAAACCATGATCGTCTCTTGTTCTCTCTTGTTGTTGTATGCATGAAATAGCGAGGGCCCTTTGTGTTAATAGACCCTATCACGGTTTAAGCCGCCATCTTGACGGGTAGGCAAATCGTAAAGAATTTACAGTATGGGGATCCTATGTCAAATAATATTCGTAAAACGCCAGCTATGAAAATTTTACGAATTGCGAACTTGAAATACAGAGCAAAGGATTATACTGGCCAGTTGTTAGGGACTAATCTTCGCTAGATGTTTCCCGGTAGCATCTCCAATTTTTCCGTATATTTGTCTGTAATTTTTTTCGCGGGAATTTCCAGTCCGCGGGACAACTGTGGGAAAAGATTACAGACAAATATGTGGAAAAATTGGAAACGCTACCAGGCAACGTCTGGCAAAGATTAGTCCCTAACAATTCGTCTGTATAATCCTTTGCCCTTTATCTTAAGTTCGCAATTCAAAATGTTTTCTGAGGTAACGTTTTACGGAAATTATTTTACATTTGATCCCCATACAAACACTGTAAATTCTTTACGCTTTGCCTACCCGTCAAGATGGCGGCTTAAACCGTTCAAGGAATGACTGACAAATAGCTTTATAAAAGGTTCCATAACAATTATTCAGGGCCGTACCATTCACATAGGGACTTTCAGCTGTTTATTTTTTGTAAAACCATGGCCAAATCATGGAGAAATACATGTAAGTTTCAGAAAGGTTCAGTAGTGGATTGTCGTTGGGTGAACAGTTTACGCAAAAATGTGCGATGAAAAGGGTGAAAACAGGAAGAAAAAACATTCTGGCATTGTTGAAACCTCAGTGTTGTGCATCGCTCTCCTTTATGACTGGATAATTATGTTCAATCTACCAGGTTCTGTTTCGACATGTTCTGTCCGGTGAAATAAGTGTAGATCGTCTTGTCCGAATGACACCAGAGCAGCTTGCATCACCTGAACTTGCTACATGGCGAGAGCAAGAAGCTAAGCATGTAAGTATGCTTTTTTTTCAGTGCAATTGCAATGCTGTATGAAGCACAGGGAAAAAGGTTGAGAACCTTGCAATGAAAATTGCATCATGAAAATGTGCAGCAGATAAAGAAATCAAGAATTTTATTACATTCTGCTGCTTTCGACTTAGCCATTGACCGGCTCATCCTTGTTCACAAGGGAACAGCAACAATGCTGTAGTGCATTACATGTAGGTGCAGTATATAACGTGTAGGTTCTCAGCTTGGAAGAAATAATAAATACTGGACTTCATCTTCATTGTTCTATTGTGTGAATTTTGTCCAGACACTCGAGATGATCAAGCTAAATCAAGAGGAAATAAATGCTACGAAGGCACATATAAAGAAAACACACAAGGTGGGTCTTTTTACTTTTAAGGGATGGAACCCAAGACAAGATTTACCTTGCAAGTCAGCAGCCACAGATGAAGGCTGAGAACCAAAGAAAGGACATTCTGATGCAGATTGTCAATAAATTAAGGTCTGGTGTGCTGGGTATTGCTAAGGTTGATTGATATTACATGTAAATATTTTAACTTTTTTCCTTTCCTTCCTCAGGGCGAAGTGGAAATAGATGATGATGATTTGAGTACACTCGAGGTGAGACTAGCCAAGAGGCCAAGCTTAGCTGGTTTTGGGGGGAAAGAATGTGAAATCGTGTTTGTTTGTGTGTTTGTTTGTTTGTTTGTTTGTTCATTCGTTCGTTTCATACGTCCCAGCAATCCTATATTCCCTGCTTTTCCTGTTTATTTTATAGGATCTTACAGAACTCCTATAACCGGCCAAAAACTCCTATATTTCCTATTAATTTTTGGAGGGAAAAGGGTTGGGATGTTTGTTGTTTGTTTTAGGTTTTTATGGTATAATTTACTCTGGTTAGACCAGGGTACGCCTGTTTAGCGTCAATCATGCCTGCTGTTGTGTGGTTTGAAGTTAATCAGTTTAGATCTTAAACACTTTGAAGTCTTTAAATTACATGTACCTTTCGGAAATCCACTGAGTGGATGAAAGCCATCCATGTCCGTTCAATAGTGGTTCTTTGAAGCTGTCTGTTTGTAGTTAGTAATGTGACGTGATAACACAGAAGGTGAGTCAAAAATCGTGAACAGCCATTCTAGAACGAAAATGTCACTCGCTTCTCTCCTTTGCTTAGAACACCATCAAGGAAAATGCCGAGTTGAAGGTGGAGAAAGGTCTCCCAGACAGCAACACTAGCTCCAGTACCTTGCTACTTGACACCACAGATGAACATCGCATTCACTTGTTTGATCTGAACTGTCGTATCTGCACTGGAAAAATGGCACCCCCAGGGGAGCCCCCCAGGAGAGAAACGCCATCTCCACTCGTTTCCACAACTTCGATGTAAGTGTTAATCCGTCCGCAGGAGCACCACAAAATTTGAGAGAAGGAATAAATGGTTTATCATGCTATGTTGAAACTTATTTTGATGATGACAATGAGAAAGATGGAAATGGTCACTTTCCGGTGTCAAAGTGCAGTTGAAAAAAAGTTATGTTAAAAAATGACTGGAACGAACATGCAAGGATTCCCTGCTCGAGCCTCCATTGTTTGCTTCATCGATCTGCAGAGAATGGAAATATTGCATTGGCAAGTTTCCTCCACCATTCGCCCCTTTCTCCCCATGTATAGGCAAAGAGCTCATTTTGTTTTATGCTTTGTCTTCATCAGAGTACAAGCTGTTGCAGAAAGCTCTATGCCATCACCTACACCCATGGAAATTGTCACTTCTGCCAAGTATGTGTTTGGAATTCATCCTCTTCAGTCATTGTATTAGTTACTCCATTGCTTTAGGTTGAATTTTCTCTTGTGGGCTTTCAACCGAGAAAGTTGAGGCTACTGCATTATCACTTTGTGCAGCATAATAACTGAGTTTAATCTACCCTTCCAAACAAATTTACATGCAATGAAATAAGTTAATGAAAAGGGTATTGGCTTGGTAAAATAACTAGAATTAAGGAACTAGGAAGTCATCGTAAGAACCTCTTTGTGGGAGTCAAGGGGTGACCACACTTCAGATTTTTCTTGTTTACTCAAGAATCTCTCGGGTCTTTCTGCTTGTCCCGGAGAGCATTGTATTTTGTTCACTCAGGGTTACCGGTAGTCTTTATTTGGAGTTGTTTTGTTTTCTGCCTTTTGCTCCCTTTGTTTTACGTCACCGCTGCTGCGGTACGTGCAGAAGCTACCAATGTCTCTGACCAGCTAGTGCTGTTAAAAGGTTAGAAGACCAACACAGAATTCCTTATAGAGGAGATGCAAGAGGGAACATTGGTGTAAAATTAAACGAAGACTGGTTTTGAAAGGCTTTGCCTTTTGGTAGAGTGAATGGTGCCATACACGTGCCATAAAATGTGCGATTTGATTTGTTATTGTGGTAATGACTGTGTAAAAAAAAAATTCCTTGCAGCTCACCTGACTCAGCCACAGTTTCTCAAACACCCGTTTCACCATCCACACTCAACAAAGCTCAGAAGAAAATTCCAGCTGTGTGGAAAGGATTTGTGATGATGCAGGGTGTGGCCAAATTTGGCACCAATGCTTACCGCGTTTCAGGATCATGTGACGACCTCTTGCATCTGTTACCGGACACACTACATGTACAGGGCCGCATAGCTCATGAACAAGTCTGGGATTATCTTGCTCAGCTGAAAAGTTCCACTTCAAGGGTATGCGTGAATGAAAAGTTTGTGAAAGAGTTTGCTTTTACATAGTTCCTTTGAATCTTGGGCTGAAGGTATCACAGGGCAAAATTCAGCTTGATTGTTTCTTTGTGTGTGCGCGTGTGACAGATTTCGTGCGCATGTGTAAGCTGTTATATTTTTTTAATTGACTGATTGATTGATAGAACGATCGATTGATCAAGAGATGGATTGATTTTTTTTTAGGGGTAGGCTTTTTTGATCAATTTTACTTTCAGAATAAATATCAATTGCATTGATTATCCTTCAGTGGGGTGGTACTTCTCTAAAAGAATTTGTAGTCGTAGTGAGGTTTGAGGTCGCACCCTCTTGCTTGAGAAGCCTACAAGTTAACCAATCTAGCATACCGGCAGCAGTGTAAGCTGCAATCAAGCGAAAACAAGAAAAATGCCTGATCACAGGTTAACAGAAAGTGTTACAGTTTGTTTGGAAAAACAAGTCTAAGTGACTTACATGTGAGGTCATGTAGTTGGGAAATGAACACACTAGACCAACTGTTGATTTCTCGCTTATATGCAGTGATCATGAACTGTGGAAGAGATAGCATCCCCTCTTTCTGTCTTCCTGCATCTGTACCTTTCAAGTGGAGTCAAGATGAAACTGAATTAGTATTTCATGGTTTCGTTTTAGGAGGTGTGTGTAATAAGGTACGAAGCATCTTCAGATGATGAGAAGCTGAGCTGTGTGTCCCTTTACTCGTACTTTTATAGTAGGAAGCGCTGTGGTGTGGTCAGTAACTGCTACACTGGTGTCAAAGACATGTATCTGGTACCTTTGGCTTCACATCAGCCTATTCCGCCAGAGTTGCTGCCTTTTGATGGGCCTGGTAAGATTAATTTGCATTAAATCTAAACATTGGTTTCAACCGATGTGTAGTGAAGAGATTCGCGTGCTGATGTCGAGTTAAGCTTTTTTGTCAGAGTGAATTGAGGGCACGAAACTTCAACCTCTCCATTTCTACGTTGCTTTACGATCTGGCTCAACAAATAATTATGTGTTGAATGTGCTCCATCAGTTTGTTGCCTCGATTCAGTTGTGTGTGGGCTTTTACTCGTACAGAACTCAACGCGATTTAATATTCGGGTACATTGCAAGGGCATAAGTTATACATATGCTAATTCACAGCGAAGTGTATTCATCTGTCTTAAAAGTGCGAGTTTACGTGAGGTGAGCAGCAACAGCGAGCACAAGCTACAGTCATCTCTCAGTCATAGTAATGTTGAGCTTGGCTTGCTCTTGTTGGAAAAAGGTCCCAAAATTGGGTTAGACTCAGTACATTCAACTTTATCAATTTACAGAGTACGTATTAGATACACGTGCCATCAAATAAAGGGCCGTGTGTTGAGATATTTAAATCCTAACCCGAAAAAATTGATTTCTTTTTTAAGGTTTGGATGAACCTCGTCCTCATATGCTACTTGGTGTCATTGTCCGGTCAAAGGCATTATTCAAACGCCCGCGTGCTCTGAGTCAGCGGTCTCTTTCACCTCCACCAAAGCGTCGAACGAGTTCTGCAAGTGTTGAAACAAATAGCAGTGATGGAGCAACCGCAGATAGCCCCGCTAGAAAGAACAGAGATAATACCCTTAGTGAACTGCGTGACTCACCTCCTGCCGATATAGATGATATTGTTTTCCAGTACCACACCGCTCAAGCCAAGATGGCAAGTAAAGTTGGCAAAGATTCATCGGTTAAAGATTCGCCTATGTCTGAGTCCACAACACCTTCAATGACACCTTCCACCGGAGCTGCTGCCTCTCCTTCAGCATCCACCGAGAAATCTTCTGTCTCGTCGCTTGAAGCACAGAAGCAGCAGTTGCTGGATCTTCAAGAGCGAGCACGGCAGTATATTTTGGCACAGAACCAACGCAAGCAGTCTGCAGAAGATGAACCTCAAGGACCGGGTCTAAAGAAGCCAGAAATTTCAGATGCCACTTCTAAAGGCCAGCAGGGAGGGGAGAGTGGAGGCAATGATGATAATGATGATGATGATGCACCATATGATCCAGAAGAGGGATTAGACCTCGATCTTGATGCCATGGATCCTAATCCTTCCAAACCAATCGTTGTTGCCAAACCCGAAGAGCCCTCGAAAGCTTCCAGCCTGGAGATGCTGGTATCCACACTCCAGAAGCTTCAAGGCGCTGCAACTAACCTATCGGCCCTGAGTAGTTTACTGCCTAAAGGAAGCACTGTTGCATCTAGAGTGGGAACTAATCATCCTAATCTGACCAATGAGACAGCACCCTTAACTGCGACTACGTCATCAGCTGACAAAGTACACCCAGAAAAATCCCTTAGCCTTGGAGCTGTGTCCTCGACATGGGCAAGTCGTATTCTTCAGCCTATTGCCCCAGTTGGCAGTGAGTCGCAGCCGGTAGCTTCTTCCGACAGCCCCTCACAGACATCGGTTTCTACAGGTCATAGATCACATCCTGCTATATCAAATGCTCAAGGATCTCAACTGTCCCCCATTTCGGACGAAAGGCTGCGCCTTTCTACACAGCGACTGCAGCAGCAAGGATGTTCAGACCAGAGGCTACAATCTGGATCTTCTTCAGACTACAGACCTCCTCCCGGGCCCTCCTCACAGTCTAGGTCCTCCACTGAAGGACTACAACCGGGACGCTATGCAGACCACAGACCACACTATGGTCCCTCGTCTTTAGACCGTAGACTTCAGGCGGGGCCTTCTGCAGACCACAAACTACAGCCTGGATCCTCATCCACCCAAGGAAATCAGTCAGCACCCCCGGAAAGCTCTCTTACTAACAGATGGAATCCCTCTGAACCACCTCAAGTAACTCGTCAAGTGAACGATAGCTCACAGGAAATTGGGCCGTATGGTGGTCTTCGACCAGAGGAGCGTGCGAGGTTGGCGGCTCATGAGTCACGATTGGAATCACGGGAAAACAGAAGACCATCAAGCGACCACAGAGAAGAGAATTTCGACGAACGGAGAATGAACGATAGGCAAAGATCCGGTTGGTTTAATGAGTCCCGATACCCTCGGGATTCCCGTAATCCACGGGATGACTCGCGGAGACCCTTCCGTGAAGATTATAGGCATGGACGACCGTGGTACAATGATGAACAGCGCCGAGATAGATTCGAACATCCACCCGACGAAAGGTCACGACACGGCGATCGCGGGCGGGACCGACGGTTTAAAGAACACTGGAACCGGGACAGATGGAGGCGATAATGAACTAACCGTATTCTCAAACACACCTGGCCGTCAACGTTTTCGTGCGCTTCAGAGGAGTTCGCGGATTTGTTTTGTGTATCTCCCGCTCGGCTTTGTTATTGTTAATACCTGTTATTTACATGTAGGATCATCCTATACTGTAGGTCTTTTATGTGGTAGACGGATGAACGTTATCTCGATGAGATAGATTTTACGTTAAACACGCTGTGTTCTACATGTATGTGTTTCTTCCCCCATGCATGCCAAAGAGCATGCCGAAGACCAATCGATGTTAACTTGTGCTTGGTAGACAAAACTTAGGATAAAATTCCTCGGCTTCTTGGATACGTTGTTGTTGACAGTTACTTCAGACTTAAGTGTAGTCCGTTCAAAGTCACGACTCCCCAGACTGGTTGGCTGCCCAGCGTGTCAGCATGAACCCGGTGGCTTCACTCACTTCGATGGCACCGCTAACAGTCTCTCTGCTTCTTCGGTTCATTTGCAATATATGTACAGAGCAGTCAAGAGTTTTAAAAAAGGTAGAGTACTGGAAATTTTAACAAAACCGATATAGTAACGTTCCGTGTACGACTTATTAAAAGGTCCTTTTGGCGTAACAGTTGAACAAGGGCAAGGTATCTTGTCGTCGTCGCCGTTGTTGTTGTTTTTGTTGTTGTTGTTTGGATATTTTCTGTGGCATGTCATGCGTAAGTCTTAATATTTCGTTCGGTGGTTCATTTGTTTCTTGATTTTATTTAACTTCTTAATTTTGTTGTGTTCAGCTACATTAATTGTATACCAGCCGGGAGGAAATTCGCGAAGTTTCCTTTACTCTTGCTCTCCCGCCTTACAGGCGTGCAAGTTACCGCTGAACCACTGACAGTGCTACATATTGCGGGGGGGGGGGAGGGGGATGACGTCATTAAGTTAATGTTCTTTTCACCGGAAATCGGCCCAAGTAAAGATTACTTGAAGCCTCTTGTTGCATTGAGCTTCAATGGTTTCTTTACCCTGAAAGCAGAGGCCGTTCGATCTTTCTAGATAGGAGAAGAAGGATCGAACGATACTGTGCACGCAGGGTATTGTTTCTGATGAAAATCGCATTGTAAGGTCCATCACCTTTTCAAAGCTTTTGCGTTGGATGAAGGAGAACGCGTTCTAATTTCAAGGCGGGGTTACCAAGCGTGTCGTGTCGATACTTCGTCGCCATTTTGGATTTTTAAGGAGAGCAACCGATGGCGTGCCGGACACGTACGCAAAAAATGTTGCGCAACTAGCTGCTTTTGTGTGTTTCTTTGGGTTTACTTCTGCAGGTAAGTTTTCGTCTTCCTTGTTTCATGTGTAATGTAGTTTTAAGTTTGAAGGATTGGTGGGAACCACTCGTCAAATCCTCTGCAGAGGGTTCGGTTGTAACGCTTTCACCTATCACTTGCATCATATTCACAGTAGCAGGCTGACCAGATCTGAATTTAGTTAATTAATCTTCTACAAAATACGAATTTGTTTATATTTGGTAATATGACCTCAATGAAAGAACTGAGTGGAAATTGTTAACGAAACAAAAACAGGTAACACTGCAAGAACAACCACCATGCAACTATTTCATTATGTCGTCTCTTCATGCTGTGTCTATTTACTGCACGCATGACTGAAGCCCGCATTTTGAATTTATAAGGAATAATGCAATGTTTAACAGGCACGCCAACAAAAGTGTAACGCACCAATTACTGTTATAGCTTCAAAAGATCCTCTTTCTACTTACCCCAAGGGAGGGTCAAATCCATTGCCAACTGGCGGGAGTCGTACGGTTGCGATCTCGCACCGTTGGAGAATCAAGCTAGCGCTTCCTCCAAGAGGCTCGCTTCCCGCAATTCCGTCAATAGCGACCTTTGTATTGGATTGCGTGTGCGACTACGTACGCGTACGAGTTTCTCGTTCCGAGCATGCGCACTTCGACGTCGAAACCTAGATAATCGTACTTCAAGTCGTACTTGCACTCCAATCGAAAGGTCGCTAGTGATCAACTCACGGATGTTGAGCACCAGAACATGCACAGGTTTCTCCAGAACAATTTCAAGCGTTCATCGAAGACGCAATCGTTTTAGCTAAAAGCTGGAGAGGGAAAAGCATCATGGCGGACGACTGAAGAGTCTCGAGGACAGAAACATGTTTCGATCTTCCGTGGTTTTGCAGATTTTACAGTTTTTATTTATTTTTTTTTATTTTTTAATTTTTTTTTTACATTTTAAAAGTTATATTCGGTGTGTTGAATGCGTGTTAAAGATCGTTCTCAATCTCGCAATAAAAAATGAAAGTACGTAGAGTCCAGAAGCTCCTAATCCTTTGATCTCGTCTTTTTTTTTGGGGGGGGGGGGGACAAAATTGGCGAGAAAGTCGTGGCCAGGAATAAAACGTTTTACTTTAGACCACCTCTCCGATATTCATAATACGCCGGGGAAAAAAAACAAATTAGACAACTACGGTTGGTTAGCCCTCGATCACAGAGATCAAAAGGGCCTTGGACACCTCCTGACAGTTACATGACAAAATGAACGTTGAACTTGAGATGAAAAAGAAAATGTTTAGAGGTGTAAATATATAAACCCGGATCATTCTCCTTTTCTTCTTGCGAATTAGCACTAGACCAACGAGGCAAGCTGCTATAACTCCCAATTTTTTAAAGCATTTAAATAGAATTACCCATGACAAGAACTGAAAGCTAACCGTTTACCGTTTCAAATCGGTGCTTAGACCTAAGACTGTAAGATCAGAAATGCTGTTTCTCACTGAACGGGAGCTCTCTTCAGTCCGTTTTCTGTCTAATTCATAGGGTTCTTTATAACGGTACGCTTGTCTCATGGAAAATATTACTTCTTGTAATTGTTAGGAGGCGTGCAAGGTCCTTTTGATGTATCTGAACGAGTGCTAACCACCACAGTGATTTAATTGTTCCTTCCGAAAAGCGCATCCACAATAATTTACCATATGGAAGACCCAAATGTTAGTCTAGGTGGAACGAAAATGAACTGTATTTAAGAAGGGGATCTGTCGCATATGCTTTAGGGGCCTACATTTCTACGGGTGTCCGGAAGCAACGAAGATCAGCTCAGGGCTGGTATAAGAGACCCGTCTTGGGACCCTGCTGGTTTGTTGATCAATCTGGAACAAATGCTGAAAATTATCAGCAAGGAGTCAGTCGTAGTACACGAAAATAGCTTACCGTCTCATTTGCAAGGATTTTGAAGTCCATTGGACTTGAGTCTCTCGGTAAACAACCCTCTTAAATAACAGTTTCCCAGAGATGACATAGAAACTAGACTGGACGGTACGCATGAGTAGTGACTTGGAAACAAGCATTGTGACTTTGGAGTGTGTCAAGGAGTAGTAAGAAATGCCAACGGAGGTCAGGGAGGTTTCGTTAGTAAAATGCAACTCGTAAGTGGTAGCAATTTATAAACTTTGGCAAATACGCATGCGCTAATTTTTCTAACTGTCCACTCGAATGCGTACCACATGGAAGAGAAAAATAACCATCATCCAAATATATATTGCTCGAAATACAATAATAAGCCAACTGGAACTGAGCTGTGAGTTCAAAAGGGATGTGTCACATATGGTCTAGGGACCGACATTTCTCTCTTTAAAGTGCATATGACACCAAAATTTTCAATAGCTTGTTTGAAAGAGCTTCAAAATGATGAAGAAAGACGTTTATTTTATTGTCATAGCATTTTTGGTTGCCGAGTTATTCAAGATTTTGATTTATGCAAATTAGACAACTTGTGACGTCATAATGTTGACACAAAATGAAGTAAAATCACAAAGTATGGAATATCTCTGCAAATACTATGTCTACAGGGTTGAAATTTTGCAGGGTTGATGTGCTGCCAGAACTACACATTGTGATAGTGGTTATGATGTCACCATAGCAACATCCTCGTTACCAGACCTCTACATTCCCAAAATGAAAAATGCCTTATTTGTTGCTCCAGAGTCTAACAGACATTCTTATACTTGTGCTGTGTAAGGTCGACATTCGCTCACACCCACTGACTG
>BLFK01000484.1:276930-307019 GCA_014634185.1 Astreopora myriophthalma
ACTTGTGACGTCATAATGTTGACACAAAATGAAGTAAAATCACAAAGTATGGAATATCTCTGCAAATACTATGTCTACAGGGTTGAAATTTTGCAGGGTTGATGTGCTGCCAGAACTACACATTGTGATAGTGGTTATGATGTCACCATAGCAACATCCTCGTTACCAGACCTCTACATTCCCAAAATGAAAAATGCCTTATTTGTTGCTCCAGAGTCTAACAGACATTCTTATACTTGTGCTGTGTAAGGTCGACATTCGCTCACACCCACCGACTGATCATCCAGAGCAAATAGCACCTCTTGGGGAGAAAAACTCCGATTTTATCCTTTGGATGGAGAGGGCCTGGAGCCCATTGCGTTGCCATGGAAATGTCACAGTGGAGCATATCCTTTAACTTTGTGATGAGTGTAACAACTGTGAAAAGTTTCAGTTCTGTACAGAAAACGTCTTCAGGGATATTCCATTTTTTGTGATTCTACTTCATTTTGTGTCAACTGTATGACGTCACAAGTTGTCTAATTTGCATAAATCAAAATCTTGAATAACTCGGCAACCAAGCATGCTTGGTTGTCATACAAACATTTAGCAGACGCACGGGAAGAGTCTACAAAAACCTTAAGAGATACATCATCATATCTTTATTTACCCTCGGATTGTAGGATAGCTTGGTGTAGCTAATATATCCGAGCATTTACCCTCCCCAAGCCCCGACACAACACAGGTCAGACCACAAACACTGGGTACTACGTGCCCTACTCTTCGCGAATAGTGTGTGGGTTCTTTAACGTCCCACAGAGTTAATGAACAAGGGCTGTGAGACGGGACCTCCGGCTTATCGTCCTTATCCGAGAAGCTGAGAATACAGCTGTACGCGCGCAAGAGTCTGTACAAAAGCTAAGAAAGAGGAGCACAAGAACCTACACAAACATTAAGAATCAGATGAGCAAGGGTCCACATAAGCAACAAGAAACAGATGCACAAGACTCCATATAAAAACTGAGCAGACGCGCACAGATTCCTTGCAAACACTAAACAAATAATCGCAAGCCAAAATTGTTATTTGACGCACAGAGAAGTTAGTAGAATTTCGTTTTCAAAACACCAGTGATGTCCTCACGAATTTCACTTAAGGCAACGGTTATAAGTACAGCTTAGGAGGCGCTGAACGGTTAATATCGTGTGTGTTTGAAACTACTGGATACGAAATGTCTTTTCTATTCCAAGAGCGATTCACCTAGATACAGAAAGAGTACATACAACATTGAAAGAAAGTTAATTACCAGAAGGGTATTAAATTAATAAAACTGCACTCTTCTGTTGGCAGAAAATTTGGGGGGGAAAAAAATCAAAATGGCTGACGAATTCGAATTCTGGGCTGTCATTTGAATTGTAAATTAGTTCTAAATTATGCGGGATTTTTTTCTACCACGTTGCAACTGGGAGAACGTTATGGCGAAAGAAAAAGTTGAAATTTGAAACCTCCGTGGTTGTTTCCTGAAGAATTTACAAGGAAATACAAGTGTTGTGTTATCAAGTGATTTCCAGCAATGTTATGGAAACATATTCCGTTTTGACCTGTTTGAAAGACCTTGAACTGACGCTGATGAATGCAACATGGCGTAGCTGGACACTCGAGGAGGAAAATTTCAAATTTCGTTTTACACCGTCAGCTTAACAGGTAATTAAACAACAATTCGAAGTTCCATTTGTTATTGTTTCCATCGAGAAGCACTCGGTTTGCGATTAAGTGAAAAGGCAGCCGAAGGAACTGCACAACAACTGGCCTTTGAACTGCTAACACAAGTCAAACTTAGAACTATCAGGCAATGCATAATAATTAGCACAAGAGGGGAAAGATCGTAATGCTCAATATAATTTTAAGTTTAATCGTCTTGCTTTAGTAGCTTGTCAAAACATTCAGAAATTTAGAAAGAACTGCTCAGATTTCATTTGACGATTTTTTTTTCCAACCAATCGGTTATATTGGAGCATTCAAAAGCAGACTCAAGGTTAGAACCACCTCGTACAATAAGTAATAAATAGATTAATGATACCTGCTCGTGTTTATAAGCTACGTAAATATGACTACTAGGAGAATCAATCAATCACAACCAAGATTTTATATATGTGTATTTCTTCCAGTACTAGCCATGTCGTTGGGGAGTAAAAAGACACTTGTTATCAGATTAATTAACAGGCAAATTAGCCACCACAGAGATTCAAAGGCTACTGAGCTGACTTAGTCGCTGTGGTAGGGGGAATATTTGATCGAAAGTGGAATCTCTTGACGAATACCAGTTTACCTTATTAACCCAGTCGGTAACAAGTGTTACTTTCATTAATTTTGTAGTAGACATTAGTCTGTTTATATTGGGATCGGGCTCGCAATATATTTACGAATGGATCAATCCTTATATTATTAGATCCTCAACCTCCGTTAATGCGGCATTTCTAGCTTTCTTATGGTTCACTGGATTCCGGTTATCAGCCATTATACATACTAGTTATGCAATGCTTTCGAGTGGTATACCGTGAAATATCCCCGCACGAGTGACTTGATTTTTCTTAGTATACACACGAGCCTTTAGGCGAGTGTGTATACAAAGAAAAATCAAGTCACGAGTGGGATATTCACGGTATACCACGAGAAAGCTTTGCATAACTAATTTATCCCATGCCATTCATTGAATTAGCACAAAACGTCACTCTTCAATGCTTTAACAGCAAATAAAATCAGTTTAAAAATATTCAACAGAATGCCAACGTTTCTTGAAAGTACATAATTTTGATTAAAAAATAAAAATATATAAATAGGTACTGCTCATTAAATGTATAAAAGCCTTTGTAGGCCGGGAGAAACGCCGGGATTTTTTCGTGAAATACTGCCCGTTGCATACCCCAGAATATGCAACGGGTTTCTAGCTTTCTGATTGGCTGTATTCTCTATGGCATGGGATAAATACCTTTATACGTTGACCTTGTGTGAAAAATTAGTCCAACAAATTTTTCTGCGGGAAGACAAGTTTCGTTGACAAACAATGTACAGGAGGTTGAGAATTTAATAACGAATCAAATTTTCAGGCATGAATGGCACACACAGTAGTCCGGGGTAAATTAAACTTAACATATAGCCGTAGTCCAACCGGCAATTTCTCGACTGAAGAAAAGTGGAGAGTTTGTCCCATTATCTCACGTTCATTGACTGAAGAAAAGGGTGGAGATTTTTTTTCTCTTTCATATTAAACCTCGCCCATTTCTCTCTCCCAGTTATTCCCCTCTAATTTTTCTCTACAATGCGCTCACATTCCATTTCAACTTTGTCACAGCTAGGTCCACCAGAACAACCAAACGGGCGCTTAGGCCGGGCCCCCCACTCACGCTATATTTGGCCAGTATTGATTATGTAGCTTATTAGGGTGCAACTCGCTGTTTTTCTTTTCCAGGCAGAGAACGGCACGTGGAAAAGGAAAATTCCTATCCGAACGATACAGCGGAAGATGAGGAGAAACGCTGAGGATGATTCACTCTAGCTGTTGGTGAGTAATGCTCTTTCACTCTTTAGTGTAGCAACTTGTTCAAATTCGAGCGATTTTCAATTTAGCGTCTTAAAAACCAAAGTAATTACAGCCTGAGCCAATCATGTTCTGATGGACATACGCCCTTCAGCCAATCATAAACAGAAGTAATTCACGACTTGGGTTTGGTAGCCAATCAGAACACAACAAGTGAACAAAGCGGGCGCCAAGCGCGGGAAAGCGCGAGTGACTGAGTCGCAATTGGTTTTAGTCTTGCTTCTGATTGGTTGAAAAGTTCGCGCAAGATTTTTTTTAACCAATCGCAGAGCAAACCAAACTCAAAACCAGGCCCCAGTTGTTCGAAGGGTGGATAGCGCTATCCACTGGATAACTCAATTGGATTTGCTAGCATCCATCCGGTGGATAGCGTTATCCACCTTTCAAACAACTGGGGCCAGAGCAACTGGGTCATTACTTTCGACACCGAATTGAAAACTGCCCTAAATGATTTGTCGCCTTGCGTTGTCTACTGAGAAGGGACACAAAATTTCCTTACGGGAAGTTGGCTGAGAATTAATTCTTGTTCCTGATCACGTCAAGCCCGATACGATTATGATAAGCGTATTTTAAAGCCTAATATTCTAGAGGGGGTCGCTCACATTAACATGTTGTTGCTTTTAGACTGAACACGGAGCATGGGCCAGCCGTGGCGAATTCCGCAGAAGCTGGACAGAGGAATCCTGAAGATGGTTCCCTTAAAGATGACCAGAGGTGTGTTTTGAACGAAGAATGAACCAGAGAGAATTACGGATGGAGAAGACCTGAATGTCTGAGGCTCAACCGGGTTACTTGAAAACAAGGTTTAATCTTTGTAGGGCTATCTTAGGTTCGGGGGAGAGTTGCATAAAGCTTATCGCCGGGAATTACAGCAGCCTATAGACTTTGAAGAATAGTTTGCTTCCCTAAGCTAATTGACAAAAGTGCAGCGCAAAATGTCGCCTGATGTTTTGACCTTTACAGATTGTGCTCGGTAACGTATTTTTCATTTGCGAATATACCTTTTTGGTGCGAGCAATCTCGAGCAACGGTTGCCTCACAGAAGAACTTTTAGCGACAAGTGAGGTTTTGAAAGATGCCATAAACAGACAATTAACTCACTTAGCATATAGCAAAGTTAGTTTTCACACTTATCGAGTAGAGGTCAACTCACATTGTAAGATGGTGGCGTAGCGATGAAAAGTTTGCCATGGGGGACACATGCAGCAAGATACTACCACACTGTAGGCCACGGCCACGGCAAATAGAGTAACTGGAGAATTTCCTGTGGGAGCGCCGGTAAATATAAATCAGCACCGTTTCTCTCTTACGGAATGTAACTGCCGCAACAATTGGATGTCAAAGGGAACATCGATAGCTGGAAAACGTTAAAACAAGAATGCAATGACTGCAGTGAAACTATCAACATCGTTCCACAGATAAAAATGTACGAAGGTGCTTTATTTCTTCATTGCTTCTTCTGATTGGTTGGTGTGATCACAGTGATCAAGAAGCTCTCCAGCGCCTGAAAGGATTCCTTAACTGCGTAGCGAAGTTCCTGCCATAACCAGCCAACATGCAGCGTGGAATCTATTCCGGCACTGGCAGACGCGCAAGACGCCCGTCCCCTTATCTGTACAAGAACAAGAGTTGGTCAAAGAGTGAATATGAATGCCACAGACGAAGGCACCCGTTTTGAGTTACTAGAACCCCGAGAGCGATTCATCTATCCAATGCGATGCCAGACAGAAAGAAAAGACTGGGAGTACCTCCTCTGCAAAATCAGAAGCCCGTGGCATATACGTTAACATACGCTGGATCGTGTTAAACTGAGCTATAGAAAGAGATGTTGGCCATCGTCTATGCCTTGGAAAAGCTAAATCAATTTAGCTTTGCAACACACGTCAAGAGTCTTAAGTGACTATAAGCCTCCTAAGGAAATCCTGAAAAATCCTCTAGCCTGCAGGCCAAGACGCCCACTGATTTCGAGGCTTCAGAAATACAGGAGGAGATCCATTACGAGAGTGGGAATTACAGAAATGTACCTAGTAGATTGCCTGTCCAGAGCCTACCTCTCAAACGCTGACCGCCCTAAGTACCAGCCGCTTTCGAACAACGTAGCATGGCCTAATTTTCTCCTGTCTTCAATGGTTGACCTTCAGAAGTAGTAGCAAAAATCCAATCCAAGGCAGACAGTGGTGAGACGCCCCAGAACCCTAAATTTATCATTTTACGGGGCTATCCTGCGGAAAGAAACGAAGCACCATTGCAAGTTGCGCCTTACTTCAGCATCATGAGATGAGCAATCCGCTCAAGACTGACTCGTATTTAGATGTAAATCCTCTTCAACGAATAGATTTCACTTATCCTGGAAGTTGCGGTCCAGTTTGTAACCTGCGAAGGTGACATGGCACACGACGATCTAACGGCCGGCTGGGAGCTGGCTTCAAAGTTGTTTAAAGTGATCAAGTGAACACTTTTAGAGCGCAGCAAGATCTAGGTTCTTAGCAGTTCAAAGTAAAAGTGAGTAACTGAACCCCAGAACATCGCATATAGTTTGTGGCTAGGGGTAGGAGAGATTATGTCGCGTTGAGGATCTCGTTTTTGTAGCTGGCCCTGCACAAGCTGAGAGAGGACAGTTTACAAGATTACCTGGTGGAAGAGCCGCCTCCGTTGTGTTTCATACTCAAAACCGAAGGAGTCCCTATATATACCAAGACCCTTGTGCAAAGACATGTTGCAGAGATTTAATTCTTCACACTGGAGAGGGGAGTCTTGTCTTCAACGAGCCAACCAGAGAATGTGACACCTGGCGCGGCTTGAACGCCAGTATCAAGGAGATCATTGATAGCTGCGTGCGCCGGCTTGCGCATGTTTTTACACAAGTAAACCGGTTGGTACTTTGGAACCGTAAGAGAAAACTGGAGTCGATCTACTATCGTTCGACAATGATGATTATGGCGTCACCGTCGAGTATTTTAGCAGCTTTTAATTTGTAGGATAAACAAATTTTTCAGAACTGAGTCAAGATCACTAATTTTTAAGGTAGTACAAATCGCGTCGTAGGTATGTCTCGACTTAAGGAGTCACCGGCAACGGGCTAGAATTTTCATCTAAAGAATTTCTACAATTCTCCTAAGCGTAGGGCTTAGCCAAGTCACCAGCTCAAGCCCAGGACAAGCCTGAAGCCAACGGAAAATGTGATTCTGCTGTAAAAACAGCCACTAACTTTCTCTGAAAAGCTCTTGAGATCGAGACGCAGGCGTGGCGGTCGAAAATCATGGAAACACTCCGCAAGAGATGGACTCCAGCCTGGCACAAAGGCTCCGGAACAACCGAACGAAGACGCTTTTGATAACCAAGCCCGTCATCTCATTACCTTAGCTCAAGGTAGTGTATGTACCCAGAGAAGGAAAGCTTGCCAAGACAGGAGCTTATCAAAAGCCGGAAATAACAAAGCGCGTACCTCAACCACAGCAAACAGATTGATACTCTAAGAAAGAAGCCAATCTGATTAACGGGATGCGTGTTCCTGTATCGTTAAGACTCCTAAAGGAAACTAATGCAGGCGATAACGGATCCCGTTACAAGAGAAGATCGAACGTCTTCTGTATAGGGTTTCAGCGTGTTTAAATCGGGTAGCATATGGTAGGAAGTTACTTCACACTCAAATGTGGAGTAGTAATCACAGAACGTGTCACAGTCTGTGTCAAACATGCAGTTGATTAAAGCTAGCTATACCAATTGCAAAAAAATACCGACATTCAGTGTTCATGAACATGATTTATATTGTATGCTTGCCACTCCGTTTGTTAGTCATCGAGGCCCGTAAATAGAACCATTTCTGGTAACAACTGGACGGAAAGATGGAGGTGCCAACGTTTTATTGTATGTGAAAAAAAAACATAACGCTTTGAAGTTTCACGTAAACGTTAAGAATGCATGAAACTTAAACTACTTTTGTATAAACTAGAACAACTGAATTTGTTTAACTTAAGATGTTTCAAATTGTAGGAGTACTATTTTAAACTTTCAACAACGTTGTAGCCAAGTTTTAAGCATTAAATTGTCAACAGTTTCCATAATTTAGTAGCACAATCTGTAAAGTCCCATGCAGCCATCGACGCAGGATCAGGTCTCCGGACAAGGCGCTCACTCGCACAAGGAACTAACGCAAAAATAGACTGTTTGTAGTCCAACCTACCTAAGCTGAATTTTAGAAAAGAGGCCGGTGAATCCCAGCTTTAAGTGAATGCAACTCTACCCAATTGCTTGAGTGCAGTTGTTCAAAGGGTAATGTAGGATTAAGCTAGATCACAGGATTACAAATTTAACAGGAAGACTCAAGACTTAAAGTTCTGTCATCAATGAAGGCCGAGGGAAGACGTAATCACGAACAATTCTACTTACGAAGGGTGTAAATAATGTTCCCCGTCCGCGGTTCCCTGTCCAATGCATACTTTATTCTAATAGTGCCCCACAATGCGTTGCGATTTAAGATGGCGGATCCACACCACCATGAAGGCATGTTGCACAAAAGTTCGATGAAATCCTTCAATCGTGGCCACTGATTGTCAATGAGATCCCATATTACTACAAAAGCACTATAGCTCTTATTGTTGAGAATCCAGGGTCATGGTTATCCCGGTTATTTGGGTTCTCTTGGAAACAGGTAAGCCTTAGCTCCTATACCCAACCAAGCTAGACAAGCTAAGGAAGAAAGGAGCCAGCCAAACTTGATTTGCATTTCCCCGTAATCTTAACTTAGTATATTCAGGCTTTGAACAACTGCACCCAAGCGTGAATAGATTCACCCGTAAAAGAGTAAAAAAGGTCTGTCTGGGGAATTGTCCTTTTTAAGGGAATTGTCTGCATTAAGGTTTAATTTAGTCCAGGTTTTGATGTCGGTGTTGTTAAGCTTTTTCTCCTCTGAAGAAAGCGATATAGTTCCCAAACTTTAAGAGGCACTAAACAAACAATCCAAGTGGACAATTGCTTACTTGACCAACTTCATCACAACAGGCAACACCACATGCAGTGGCGACAGAACTGCATACTTCATTCAATCACATCCACAAACTTGAGAATAGATGCAAACTTGTGTAGTACAATAGTAATATAATACTATAGGAAAGCTGCTCAATAGACTGCATTTGAATGATCAAGGTTTAGGATTACTTGTACACAAAAGCCAGTATCGCATGCCATCAGGGTGTCAACGAGCACAACTGAGGAAAGCTCAATCAACAGCACAACTCTGGGAAGCTTCTTTCCAATTAACAGCTTATAAAGCTGAATAGTCACCCGGGGATAGTCACACTTCACTTCAGTTTTGGATTTTATCCACAAAACCAAAAGTTAGAATCACTTTGTACAGCACAATAAACAGCACCACAGGAGGGCATTGCCCTCTCGCTTTCATTTGAATAGTCACACTTTAGGATTTCATTCACAAACTCAAGAAATAGAGCCACGCTCTAGAGCATGATAAATGGCTTAATGGCAAAGTACAGCTTAGTAGCATTCATTTGAACAGTCACACTGAAGGATTTCATCCAAAGACTTAAGAAATACAGCCACCTTTTACAGAATACTAAACAGCACCACAAGAAAGTTCTCCCCAGCAGCTTGCATTTGAATGGTCACACTAAAGGATTTCTGCATCCACATACTATAAAAATAGAGGCACAAATGGTACGTCAATAAGAAGCACCACAAGAAAGTATTCTTCATTACCTTTCCTTTGAATGGACTCAAGGAACAGAGCTACACTGTACAGCATAATAAACAGCACCATAGGAAAAGTACACTGTTCAATAGTTTTCATCCTAAATGCTGTCTTTTAGGTTTTTATGATCCATAGACTCAAATTCAGATGAGCTAAACAGCACTGCTGAAAAGCGCAGCTTTCTTGCTTTCATTTGAATGGGCAGACTTTAGGGGTTTAATTGGCACGAAGAACTTAGAACCGCCTGGTACAAATAAACAGAACCAGAGGAAAATATTACTCAGGAGATTTCATTCGAATGGTCACACGTTCGGATTTTAGTACAAAGAAATAACTTTAAAACTTACAACCATATGATTGCTGGTACGGCTTAGTAAACAACCACAGGAAAGTATGTCTCTATAGCTTTCATTCCAATGGTCACACTTCAGGATGTCAGTCCACAGGAATAACTTTATTGGAACCACATTTTAGGTAGCTTAATAAACAGAACCACAGCAAAGAACTGCTCATTATGAAAGATTTCCTTCACATACTCAAACACAAGGACCACATTTATAAGCATAATACGCAGCACCGCAGGAAATGACATCATTATACATGACAGTTTTACGATTACATCCACATGCCCAAAGGTATCGCAACATTTTCACAGCAAAGTAAAGAATGCAAGAACCATCAGTTATTCTTGTACAGCATAATAAACATTGCACAGGGAAGAACATGTAGCTCAATAGCAGCATTTCACTTTGTCAATCACACTGCAGGTTTAGATCCACAGAATCAAAAGCTTTTGTACAGGACAAAAGCAGAGAACAGAAAAGTACTGTTTGGTAGCTTTCATTTCGAGAAGTCACACTTAGCTCTGTAACTTATCCATAGTTTTCAATTGCATAGTCACACTTTATGGACAAACTTAAAACGTTGAACCACCTTTGTGGCATAATATATAGCACTGGAAAAAGATGTTCAGTAGCTTTCATTTGAGTGGATTTGATCGCAAACTCGAAAAGATAGGACCATATTGTATTGGCCAATAAACCACCTCACATACTTAAAGATTTCATCCACAACAATAGGATCAAATCACCTTTGTCTCAGTGAGAAAGAATACATGTAGCTCAATGGCAGCATTTCACTTTCTAAATCACACTGCAAGTTTAGATCCACAACATAAAAAGCAAAAGTAGCACACAGAAAAGCTCCTAATCGGAGCTTCCATTTGAATGCTCACAGTTAAGGATTTTAAGCAAAGATGCAAAAGTTGGAACTATAGCATACAGCACCAGAGTAGAGAGAGAACTCCCCAGTGGCTTTCAGTTGAATTTCTAGGCTAGGATTTCATAAAAGTAGTTCAAAAGCTAGAATGGCCTTCTACGGAATAATAAGCAACACCACAAGAACAGACTTCTCAGTAGCTTTCATTTGCACGAGTCATACTTGATGATTTCATGGTCCATAGGCCAACGTGTATAGCATAGCAAAGCATTCTAATAGAAACAGCACCTTAAAGGGGCAGTGTCACGCTATTTTCGTCAACTTTCAGAACAGTAAAACACATCTTTGCGTCAATGAAGACCAAAAAATAATGCTGTACTTTTATTTCCAATAAACATTGAAGTGCACTGAAGCTATTCTTTGTTGTCTGCATCCAAGGATGGAGAGGATGGAAATGGATTGAAACTTGAAAAAACTGGCCAGTTTTTTTCAAGTTTGTAGACGGTGTCTTCAGAAAGTTGTCAAAAGTTAAATACGAATGGCTCTTTGTGCCATAAATGTATTTCATATCTTGTCAGTGGGTTGTCTGGAATGCTGTACGTTCGAGCTAAACCACTAAATTAGATTTTTACCCAGTTTTCACTTAAAAACAGCAAATTTAGCATGACAGTGCCCCTTTAATGACCACATTCCAATACTTATAAGTCATATTTCAGGGTTGAATCTACAGGACAAAAGAACATAGCAATCTTGCTTGAATGCACAGTACGATAACAGCATCACAGGAACATGCTTCTCAGTAGGTGTTTGTTCAAATGCTCAGTTGCATACAAAGGGTGAATGTGACTTTGTAACAGAATGGCAGAGACCTTCATTTCCATGTCTGCACTAGGGATCTCGTCTACATAGCATATTACACAATGTATAAGCTAAACTTGCAGGAAGTTACAACATTAACAGTACCACATGAAAGTAGCATCCATTTGGCGATAAATATTTTCAGTAGTCGCATTAAAGGATTTAGACCATACAACTTACGTGTAGTTAGAACCACAGCATAGAGAAGCTAACCAACAAATAGCACCACGACAAAGTACTGTGGACTGTTTACACACAAAGATTTTGTCCAGAGACCACTAAGGGCACATCTGATTTACCTTATTCTGGAATAAGAATGAACAGAATAACCCCTAATTTTTTCTTTGGATGTAAGTATAATAGGAAGATGTCTCTATAGCACTTTGTAGGAAAAAAACACTGAATATCTCCTTTGCATTCCTACAAATTACGTCGTTCAACATTATCCTAGGAGTGATCCTTAGAAGTGAACCTTTGGTGTTGTTATTCTGGAATAAGGCCAATTGAACACACCCTAAGGCGGAGCTACCTTGAGAAGCTTATTAACAATCAGCAGTATAGGATGACCCTCTTCAACAGATTTCAGTGAGTGCTTATCCTATGGGCATTTGTTCAGACTTTGAAGAAGAAGCACCTTTTATAACAGCACACACAAAAGTTCTTAACAGTGTCTTTCACTGAATAGTCACATGAGGATTTATGCAAAGACTCAAAAAGTGAAAACCATTGTGCTCGGCAGATTAAAGAGCACAGCAGCAATGTACTACTCAGTAGCTTTCATTTGATAATCAGACTTTAGGATTTCATCCACAGACTCAAAAGCTAGAATCACCTCGAAAGGCATAATAAACAGCACCACAGTAAAGAAGTGCTCAGTAGCTTTCATTTCAATAGTCACACACAAGGACTTCATCCACACACTCAAAAGTTGACCCCACATTTTACAGATGAACAGCACCACTAAAGAGTATTTGTCAAGCAGGAGATCCACAAACTCAAACGTTAGAAACACCTTGTACGGCATAATAAACAACACCACAAGAACGTACTGCTCAATAGCTTCAAATTTCATGACCCATAGACTTAACTGTGAGATTCAACATGTGATGCATGGCAAACAGGCTTAATAGAAACAACAGCTCAACGGTACCATTTCAACACATTAATTTTAGTGACATTGCTGATTTAATCCACAGAATCAAAGCAGCTTGAACCACCTTCTTCAGTATAATAGCAGGAATTAAAGTACTTTTCAGTTCAGTAGCTTTCGTTTTCATTGTCACTTGCCTTCCCCCGGATAAATGAACATAAGCCATCATCAGAGAAGCCTTTATTTCAATGTCTGCACTTAGGATTTCATCCACATACACAACGTACACATAAGTTAAACTTGCAGGAACTAACAACAAAAACAGCACCGCAGAAAAGCAGGACCACTTTGACCTTTCAGTAGTCATATTGATCTAGACCTTACAATCACATTTAGAACCACTAACATGGAGCTTAACCAGGAAATTAATTTTTTTGTCTTGCTCCATTGTTTTCAGTCAACTGGTTACACCCTAAGCTTTCATCTAGAGACCGCTAAGTCAGAGCAACCTTATATAGCATAACAATAAGGACCATAGGATGTCACTCTTCAGTAGATTTCACTGAATGCATATTCTATTGGAATTTGCAGCAGACTTGAGAAGAACCACCTTTATGCAGCAACAGAGTACTGTAGCTTTAATTTCAATACGCCTTATTCCAAAATGGACGCAATTTTAATACTCTTTTGTTTTTATTCAAATTAGCCCCTTGTTGCCTCGTCTTTGAGCCCAAAATTCAAAAGATTATTTAAAAAGGGCTCATTTGAATAAAAACAAAAGAATATTAAAATAGCAGCCGTTTTGGAATAAGGTGTATGGGCCTTGATTTCATCCACAGACTCAAAATCACCTTTTACAGCACCATAATGAGGAACACAGCCAATTACTGCACACTAGCTTTCATGTGAGTGGTCATATTTAAGGATATCGTGATCCATAGACTTGGCTTTAGAGCCAACATGGTAAACATAGCAAACAGTTCAAATGAAACCATAGCTGAACAGCAGCATTTCATTACATTTGTCACAGTGCAGGATTTAATATACAGAATAAAAAATGCTACCTGCCTTGTACAGCACAATAGCAGCCTCACAAGAAAATTATTCGCAATAGTTTTACTTACATGGTCAGTTGCATTATAAAAAAGGTAAACTTGCAACAGAATCACAGGAACCTTCCCTTCAATGTGTGCACTTAGGATTTCATGCATGTACACTGTATAAAGAAAAGCTAAACTTGCAGAAATTTACAAGATTATTAACACAGGAAAGTAGAACCGGTTTCATTTATTTTCAGTGTTCACATCGTAGTTATTAGGTCAAACGATCACATGCTAGAACCACAGCATAGAGGTTTAAAACCAATATATAGTGCACCATGGCAAAATACTGCTCGCATTCTGTCAATAAACTGGTTACACTCCAGGATTTCATCCAGGGACGCAAAATAGAACCATTTTGATACGCAACACAAAACATAGCTCAGGAAACTAGTGCTAGTTTGATTGGTTTTATTTTCAGCAGTCACATTAAGTTACTTAGACCAATACAATATAACACATTAGAACCACTGCGCAGTGGTCAACCAATAGCAGCATAGGAATGCACTGCGCAGGTGCTTTCAATGACCTTCAGTAGTTACACTGTAGAATTTTATCCAGAGACCACGTCATGTAAGTCAGAGCTGCAATGTACAACATAACAAAGCATTGTTCAATAGCTTTCACTGAATGCTTATTCTGTGGGAATTACTTTCTTCAGGCTTGAGTAGAAGAAACCACCTTTTAAACAGCACACAGAAAAGTAATCAGTGGCTTTCATTTAAGTGGTCAAAGACTCAAATTGAAACCACCTTGCACAACATAAACAGCACTACTGACCGTACTGTAAAATTGATGAGCTTTCATTTGAATATTTACATGTACACTTCAGGATTTAATCTACAGACTCAAAAGTAAGAACCATCCTGTGCAATTTACTAAACAGGACCACTGGGAAGTGTTACTTATGAGTAGCTTCCATGTCAATGGTCACATTTAGGGATTTCGTCCACAGACTCAAAAGTCAGAACCACGTTGTACAGCATAATAAATGGCACCACAGGAAAGTTCTGCTCAGTAGCTATCATTTGAATGGTGACATATCAGGATTTCGTCCACACACTTGAAAGTCATGAGCAACTCGTACAACTTAATGAAGAGGACCATAAGAAAGTACATATACTACACAGTAGCTTTCATTTGAATGGTCACACTTTTGGATTTCATGCACAGACTGAAAAGTTAGAACCACTTTGTACAGTATAGTTAACAGCACTGTAAGTGCAGTAGCTTCCATTTGAATGGTAACAGGTTAGGGTTTCATCCACAGACTGAACAGTTAGAACCACTTTGTACGGCATAGTAAACAGAGCACAGGAAAGTGCTGCTCAAAAGCTTTCACTTAAATGGTCGTGGTTTGATTTCCATAGTCACCATTAAGGATTTTATGCACAGACTCAAAAGTTTAAACCATGTTGCACGGCATAATAAACACCACAACGGGAAGAACTTTCAGTAGCTTTATGCTTGTATTTTGGGGTTTCATACAGACTCGAAACATAGCATCATCTTTTATAAACGACAACACAGCAAACAAATGCTAACTGTATCTTTTACATCAGTGCTTGGTTTACAAACAGCAGCCAGGCAGATAGATTATTTCTAATCGTCCGAATGAATGTTATAAAAGTTAGATATGTGGTCGTTTTCACGCAAAAAAAGACCTCGTTTTCACTACCACTTGGAAGTTTACCATTATCTCAACCATAATGGTGAATAAGACAGACCTTTTTTATACTACTTTTACGGGTTTAATATTAGTAGTACTACATAAGGTTGCCCTGATGCCTTAGAGGCAATAGGGTGTGTAAGTGTGGGGTCTGGCTACTGAAAAACGGTGAACACTAACAATCTAGAGGATTCTGCAGCGAAAAGGTCAAGCTACGGACGAACAAATTTAGTGGGCTCGTTTAAGTGGCTCTCTCTTTATTCTTTTTTCGTCGTAAATGTGCAGTTTTTTTTTTGCCATTAGTATCAGCCAAAGCTTATCCAGAAGTGAAATTTGCAACGGGCGTTATTCTGATAATAGCGTTTTTGTACTTTCAGTAGCCAGGCCCATTCACTAAGAGTAATCTTCTTTCATCAAGCGCGTTTTCTCATCTCTCTTCACTTGTCATATAGTTTCAATTTTTGACAGTTGTAAGTTTGCTTCAGTTTTTTTTTTTATAATTTTATAAAATACACGGCTTATTCAAAAAGGTACAGTTTTTGGTCAATACTTAGTCTTTTGTGGTCAGAAAAAATACTAAGTCTTTTTTGGTCGGAAAAATACTAAGTCTTTTTTGGTCGGAAAAATACTAAGTCTTTTTTGATCGAAAAGAAGGGAGACAAGAAAGCGCGCTTTTGAAGGAAGCTTATTAGCTAGTTTTACATTTTGATGCTGTACTTGGGTGCTATAAAGGAGAAAAGTCCTGTGATTTGATGGGGGTCTCAGTTGTGAAGTCAAAAATATACTAAGTCTTTTGGCGGGAAAAATCCGTGCACTTTATGCGTGGATTTTGCCCGTTAAGAGCTTGGTTATTTTTTTGATTTTGCGCTGAACACCTGTTAAAAAATCTCGGGACTTTTTTTCTTCTCGGCTACCTCTCCTTGTTAAATTGCATTAAAAGAGATAGTGCAAAAAAGGGCTCATACTTAGTCCCCCCAGAGCGCGGTCGTTGCTTTGCTACTCTCATAGAGAGCGCATACTAAATAAAGGAGAACAATCAAAGATACATTTTCAATTGTTTTATTGATTTACCAATAAAGACTAAAGTTATTATTACAATGAAGGTACTAAGTTACTTTAAGTGTTGTTTTTATTTCTAAGTCTGATGATACATGATCAATAAAGTGAAAAAGTTAAAGTTATTTGTTGACTGGCTGATGTTGATTACTTACAAGTCTTTAATTCGAAAGCAATGAACTGGGAATAATTCTAAGTCTCACTCTAGAACTCGACAGTAAGTCGAGATCACTCAGAAATTAGTGATGCTTAACTCAAAGTCTTCAAAACACGTAATGACACTGAAAAATTCTACATTTTGATTAGAGCAACGAGCTTGAAATAATTCTAAGTCTCACTAAAGAACATACTGAATGCAAAAATTCAAGTTGAAAAGCGCTAAACTGAAGTTCTTGATGGGTGGAAATAATGGCTAACTTTAATAACGCGAAAATTCTAAGTATTGAAATACTGGATTGACAAGGGAAAGCTTTTGTGTAACGCTAAGTTTGCAAAATTAAGTGAAGTCACAGAAAACTGCCCGAGGGCTGCCGTCGAGCTAAGTTGATTTTGAGAAGTTGTGCAAAGAACGATCTAGGAATTGTCGAAAAACTAACGACGATTGCTTGAAGAGGTTTTGATTTGACCTACAAAGTACTTTCTCCGGCTACCTTAAATTTCCTCTACAAAGTAAAGTAAGGGTCCATCCTTCTTCCTCTTCAAGTCTTCCTTCTTCTTTGCTTCTTTCCTTGTTTGAATGCTTCTACGTTTCTTCTTGCTCTGCTCTTTGAGTTGAGTTGATCAAAGCTAGGAGAAGAAAAAAACATTCACATTACTGACAAGTTACGCGACAATTAGATTCTTTAATGAGATCAATATTATGCAGATAACTGTTATGATTTGTATTCATAAGTATTGTGGTAAGCTAATTTGATAGAGCTGAATGTTATGGAAAATCTGTACAATAATAGTCCTCAAAACTTCAGAATTCCCTGATACGACAAAAAATTCTAAGAATGAATCTGTAGTGGTTGATCTATACAGTGTTTTCTCTGAAGGATTCATCGGGAAAATCTTGATTGCAAGCTAGAATTTTGAGAAACCAAGCTTATACAACGGTTTTCTTCCCAAATTTAAATGTCGATACGAAGGAATAAGCTGCAACTGCAAATGAATCCTTTCTCACCTTTTTCTACCTTAAAGCAATGGTCCATCGTTCTTCTTTCCCTTCCAATCTTCAGTCGTTTGTTTCTTCTACATGTCTGTCCTTGTTCCAGTGTGAGCGCTTTCGTTCTTCTGCTGGTTGACTCGTGTTAAAGCATCAAAGCTGCCGCAAAATAAAATAACATTTCCATTTAAGGTTTGTTTGCGGGAAATAATGATGAAATGTTATGAAAGAGTAATATTTTCAAAAGTTAAGAATTCGCTGAAACGACCGCAAAAATCCAGTAATGAATTTCGGGTGGAGGTCTACAAATTTTTGAGAAAATAAGCTTTTACAGCGATACCTATTATCAACTGAAGACATCGATTGATTGCAAGGCAAAGTTTTGAGAAACTAATGTAAGCTTGTAGAACGGTTCTTATTATGAAGAGATTTCAATCGCAAATTTCGCCGTTCAGTGTTGTGAACGAATCTAGTCAAGTCTTTGGTGCCAAACTATAAGCGAGAACTGAGTACTTTCTATACCTTAAAAGTAATGGTTCAGCTTTCTCCTATCCCTTCCAATCTTCGTTTCTGTCTTCTATACGTCTGTGCCTGTTCCAGTGTTCGCGTTTTCGTTCTTGTTCTGCCGGTTAACTTGTGTTAATCAAAGCATCAAAGCTGCAAGAAAAGAAAGATAAAATTTTGCATGTAAGATTTGTTTGCGGGAACTAAGGACGACCAAGTGTTATGAAAGGTTAATATTTTGATGCAAAATTAAATTGCAAAACGTAATTTGTTTGCCGTACTTGTTAGCAAATTTCACGGTGAAATTTGAGATTGGAATCTGTTGATAATAAGCCTGATCTTTTGCCTGAAGGGTATCAAACTATTTATTTTAGACATCTATTTCCTCTTTGAAAAAATTTTTTGATACGTTCCGTTAAAACAAAAAAACAAACAAATACAAACACTTCGTTATAAACTCTTCTTCAAACCTCGTTGTTCTATAAAATGACACTCTGCACGCTTGCACGACCTACATTACCATGGTTACAAATCATTCATGCACGGATTATAATAAAGGACTTATCACTGACAATAGATTCAATAGAAACACAGAAACCCAGAACCTACTTCCATTGAAACTTGCTTCTCCTTTTTCATCAAGGCCGCGGTGGCCTAGCGGTTAAAGCTTACGCCTTGTACACAACCGACGGCCTTTCCGGCCATCGTTTAATTTAAGTAGCTTCCAAGGGGCTTGGCTCAAGCGCCGATAACGCCACACAGTTTTTGATTTTTTCCCTTTTTTAAAGCCAGAAATTGACGTGGAAATTCTGATTTAAGATTTTAAGCACTACACAATTCTAGCTCTTTTCCTACCAAAGGGCACAAAATACACCGTGTCAGCAACTGCACAAACGTGTTAGGAAAGAACGATCTGCTCTTAAGAAAACTATTATATGAAAAAAAAAAGGCACGATGCATGGTAAGGCTATTGAAATTATGCGGCGGTTTTTTACCTAGATAAAACGGGAAGGTAATTAAACGAAAGTTTCTTAATCGGTGCCTGGTTGAGAGAAAATGTCCACTTAAATGTAAAACCTATTTTAAATCGCTTCACGTAATTCTGCTCTCCTGTTGAAATCAAAAGCCATCACATGGAAGGGCCATTAAATTACAGAGATAAACTCACCTCGTTATCAGCTTCGCCTTTGGACCGTTGTCCTTTCAATTTGCACGCTTTTACGACCTACAAAATTATTCATAAAAATGCATCAATTAATAAAACATCACTTACCCCGATAAACTGCTCTTGCGCACACGTACTCGATAGTTCACGAAACTAGATACGGTGACCACAATCAAGCGCGAGAACCATCTCATAAAAACTAGGACAAACTATTCAAATTTTGTGTATTATATTTCGCGCTTTCGTCAAACTTAATCGCTTTTATCATTTTGTCAGCAAATCCGTAATATTGGGACGTTAAAGTTATGACAGTTTTTGAACGCGGGTGGAGAAGGGTAGACTTCACTCACTTTCAAGGCACTAATACAAAAGCAAAGAACGTCATTCTCTTGAAGGCTTGAGAGTTTATGAAGGGTCTTAAAGAGAAAGGAAGCGTCTCTTGGCGCCGATCCCCACGATTTCATTTGCTCCGTTGCAAAGTTTTGGACAATTCGGGCCCCCCTCCATTCAGATTTTTCATTTTCTACGGTGGGTTCAGGGAGCAGGGGGGCGGGGGAATAGCGATTAAAAGCCTGTTAAACCACACACGAGCCAACTATTCATTTCAAGCCTCTCAAGGATGGGGTGGGGAGGTTGGAGCTTGTGTTGACTGACATTTTCCCCAGGTTTTTGTTCCGTAATAATAGTTGGGCCAAATATTAATGGAGCTAATTGAATTGATTCCTCCCCGTGTAAACATGTAAAGTGTAATTTGCCCAAGTATTTTAAGACCCCAGTAAGGGGGGGGGGTCGTTGTTATGTGGCATCTCTTGATTTTGTAGCTTCATTATATCATTTTAGCTATAGAGACGTGTAGCTCGATGCTTCCTCTTCTAGTCTCTCCTATTCCAAGTGTAAGGTGACGAAACGTCAATGATTTTTGCACTTTGCACAATATTGTCGCTCTTGGGGGGGGGGATATAAATCACTGACCTTCCAGGGTGGGGTAAGGAGAAGCCCTGACAAGAGAAAATATTACGAGTATTATTTCTCCTTGATCATTATTAAATTACACTAAATGATCAATGAAGCTCGAATCCCAAATCCGCTCGCATGCAAAAATGTAAGGTGATTACACGGTATTAACCCTTGCACAATATCGTCACTTAGACTGCGATTTCTAGTTGACTTTAATTCATCCGAAGCGTACTCAGACTGACAGAAAATTGTTAGGAAAGATTCGACCAGTGTAATCCCAAGGAAAGATCGTGTGTAGAAATTGAAAAAAAATCTGGATGAAATCTCTTGCAAAACGCCATCGCCATGGCAACATGTCATGGGGGGGGGGAGAATACGTCAAAATGTGTCCGGGGGAAAAAATATGAAGGGCAGCTTATGGCCTAACTTCCCACCGTAAAAGAAGCAAAAACATGTTCTTACCTTTGCAGAATTTCGTTGTTACAGACGGGTTTGCTCTTTCCTTTCATTCATCGTCCCATGTCCAAGCATGAATTTAATTCGCGTTCCTGAAAAATGTGGGTCGACAAATTAACATCATTCTTGGGAGCGATTGCAGAATACCCGGCCCATTATTTGCATATTGCCTTCTGCTCTGTAAGAACGAGACTTTGATAACAATACACCCTATTCACATGCTAATAATGGGCCGGGTATTCTGCAATCTAGCCCTTTGTTTTAGTCTTCTTTATTTTCTTTTAATTCTTGCTTGAAATTTCGCGGTAAGTTCACTGCAAATGCTTCACTGAAAATAAGAGATCGTCATCTCATAAAATAAATCGTCATGGCAAGACATAAGAAAAACTGGTAAGGTGCAAGGTACCTAAGAATAGTCGTGAAATGTTGTCGTGGCAATTAAAGAATGTGCCTTTCTGTGTTTCCCACATTTGACCTACTCCAAGTGTTTTAACAAGCTATCAATGTTTTTTTCTAACGGTATGCCTAAGCAAAACCGTTTCTGTTTTCTCTCCAATGTTACAAGCTGAATACATCACACAACACATTGCTTTGAGAGAACAACAACTCAACGCACGTGTGTTCAGTAATAATTTGGAATGCTCAGCGTTCGTAAAATACAAGCTTCACGTAGCTTCGAAATTCCCACATAGGTGCTTACCTTTAGTTTGAAGGGTTTTCTTGAAGAATATAACTTCACATCACAAAGTTTTTAATCTTCCCTTTCTAAGAAGTCCGTTTTACTGAATGTCGTTCGAACATGGCGTCTTTCTCGTCGACCACGAATTCACTCCGTGCACGAAAACTACTTATGAATATGAATTAGCAACATATTCGGCACACCTGGGGCCAGTTTCTCAAAAGCCCCGAAAAGTTTCCGGGCCCGAAAAGCAATTTGTAAAACTGCGATCCGCTTATTCCGAGAATCTGGTCTTTTAACATGCTTTCAAGATAAGAAAGAGAAAACTAACTGCAAAGTTTCACGGCTGAAAACGTCTTGTGTTGCAAGATACTGCGAGAATTATGGCTCCCGAAATACGCCCGAAAAGTTTCGGGACTTTCGAGAAACAGGCCCCAGGCCCAAGAGCACCCACGTGCGAAAGCACTTTGCATTGTTTTTTTTTAAATTTGCATAGTGTCTGGCAAAAAAAATTGCCGTCGTTTCTGTAAACAATTCAGTCGTAAACAAAAAAAAAAGAAAAAACAATTCAGGGTAAACAAAACAGTTGTTTTATGAAGATTGCCTCCCTACAACAAGGCTTACATAACCCTTATTCAAATTAAGGGCACACAAAACTACCAGAGCCCTTATTTTAATACGCAGACTCCCTTACCCGGGGGAACCTAACTATGAGGTTAAAAACCCTTAGAAAAAGTTAATTTTCCCTCTAAAATTAAGAAGCTAATTTTTGCAGTGATGAAGCAGTGTTACTGTTCTTTCTGCTGGTTGTAAGCTTTTTAAAGTGCAGTTGGAGTTTTTTACTTCAGCCTTTTTAATTAATTTTCTCATATATTGTAAAGAAAGTATCCTGTGTGCAATAAATTAAGTTCTTGTCAAAGGGTTGGTTTTTCACCAACATTGTTATCTCTATTCTCTGGACTCTGAAGATGACTTCTGCTCAGGTTGTTGAAACGTCGACATTTCTTTTCAGGACTACACAAACCCAGACGTCCTCACTTCATGAATGAAGCTATGATATGATGCTTGGGTTCAAACCATTTACGATTTTATCTGTGTTTTGTACAGACATATTGGTGGTCAATGAGAAGCATCCAGGGTGTGGGTAGCCATCAAATAAAATTCCCTGCTTGCATTTGCCTGCTTTTTCCACTTTGCTATGTCCGCCATCTTGACCGCCGGAGAGACCCTGGGAAGGAGGCTCGTTCCCAGAGCTCATCGTTTCTCAATCAAAAAAGATCCAAAGAGCCCAAGGACCTTGGGTACGAGGTTGGGGGGTTGCGATGGTACGCATCAAAAAAAAAAAACATGGCGGATAATAGTGAAAACGACGAAGTTCGCACAAAGCCACAATCTAACGAAGGGCTGGCTCAAAATGCGAGATCCCCAACAACTCACTGTGGCAATGTATCTTCAAATGTTTCTTTGAGTCAGCAAAGTACGCCGTTTTCACAGTCCCAAGATCCATTGACCGTCCTTTGGTACTGGATGTCTGCTCAGTACTACCAGCAATATTATTACCAGCTTTGTTCGTACATGTATTATTGGCAGACTGTAGCATCGCAGTCCATGTACCAAGGAGCTTCCCAATCGCAAAGCAACTATTCGCAGACTGTGTTCACCAATCAGGAACCACAGGCAGTTCATAATGGACAGCAGCCTCAACAGAACCCAGCTGCCAACGCAAATATTAATAATCGGCAACCACAGCCAAATAACGGCATCGGGTTGCTACCAGGGATAACAGTACCATGGGCCTTTCCAGGACAACAAAGAGTTCCAACTGCAATGGGTAATCTATAGCAGTGCATGACCTTATCACTTATTTTGCATGTCATTGAATGAGAACAACGTCAAGCGTCTATTGTATTGTAACTCGTTCTTCAAAGAATGCTGCCAAATGCAAACAGTGGCAAGGTGGTAGTCAATCTTCATTATTGCTAATCATGCTTCAAACCCTGATGATTAAGTTTGATCATAACCTGTTGTTCCCAAGTCAAGAGTAAAATTCCAAAAAAGAAACTTGTTTAATTTTTTCAATATTCCCATAAAATTATGAGAGCAAGTAGATTCAGCGCACAAAAATGTTCTCTTCTAAAATGAAACCACAAACTGAAGAAACAAAAATCACATGCTGCGCCACACCAGGAAGTCATTGAACCCATGATCCTTGTGAGCTTACAGTCACTCATGAGCTTTACTGCCTTTGCCATAAACTGTAAATTCCTTGCCAAGTCTGAGATTGAAGCAAGAGCAGTAGGCAACTAGTTGGCTAATTACAAAGCGTAAAGAGGATAGAATGGGTCAGTACGCAGCTATTACAACAGCCCATGCGATTGGCTCAGAAAACAATAGAAGCATTCAAAGAAATAACAGAAACAATCAACCCTAACCCTAAAAACAATAGAGCTGCATCCTAAACGGATCCAATGAAGTTAGGTTGTAAACAGCTGTGTGGTTTCTGGATAGAATTGGAACCACTGAAGACAGATCCAGTTAGTGATCAAAGCTGGACTTGAACCTAGGGCAACCCTCATGCAAATTTGGCACCCAAAAGGAGTGTCTTCCGTCATGAAGTGGTGTGTTTTGCATTGTGCCATCCTGTGTGAAAGATCCCCACTGTGCTCCAGTACATCAAGCTGGAAAGCCAGCCCAAAGATCCTGTGTATAACTTGCATGGAGTATAGCTCCCTGTGCAGCTGAGTCTATTAATAGATTGTCTGAAGGTTACCTACAATATAATTATTAAAGAAACATCAAAATTCATTTTGCACTATTTTTTTTGTGTCCATAGCATGCGAAGTACACATTGCTCCCATTTCAAAAAGAGTTTATGCAGAGCTACTTGATTTTGTCTTCCTGTACCTTACGAAGGTGCTTGTCCTCTCAATATTTTAGTAAGTGCTGAAAATGGCGTATACATAGAATGTCATTTTGTTCATTTTATCCATCGTATAGATGTGCCCAAACTAAGTAGAGACATTTTTATCTCTGAGCTGAAGAAATGATCCTCGCATATAAGGGACAATTGCTTAACCCTTTCAGCCCCAAGGGGTGCCCCAGTGACGAGTAAAATCGTCTGGCGTTAGACAGAGTAAAATCTGTAAGTGGCACTACTGGGAGTGAAAGGGTTAATGGAGACATAGTTTCTGATCAGACGGAGAGGTGGTTAACCCTTTCAGCCCCAAGGGGTGCCCCAGTGACGAGTAAAATCGTCTGGCGTTAGACAGAGTAAAATCTGTAAGTGGCACTACTGGGAGTGAAAGGGTTAAATTGTCCAGAAAGTGCGAGGATCATTTCTTCAGCTCATTTCTAACCTGCACTTCATAATCATTTCTTTCATTCATCATTCCTTTCATGGGAAAACACACATGAGCCCAACAAATTGACCTGCTCTCAACTGTGTGGCTTCATAGCTCAGTTGGTAGGAGCACTGCACTGGCATCGCAGAGGTCATGGGTTCGAATCCCATTGTAATCACTTGAATTTTTCAAGTGCATATAAGGGACAATTGCTTAAATTGTCCAGAAAGTGCGAGGATCATTTCTTCAGCTCATTTCTAACCCGCACTTCATAATCATTTCTTTCATTTTTTTCTCTTTAGTGATGATTTGGAGAAGTACAATCAGCTGCAGTATATGTTGATAACTGATGATGCAGCAAGTCTGAAGGTTATTGAGGAACTTCTTGTTCAAGCTTTAGCATACAGATTGATGGTGTTTGCATATGAGGTAAAGATGATTAATTTGTGTTACGTGTTCTAGCTGTTAATAAAACAAGTCTTATTTATTTATTTATTTATTTATTTACAATTCGTCATATATTACATAGACTAACAATAATTACAGAACTTTTAAAGTACAACGCATAAATATTAAATGGCTAGGAAACCTGAAAGAAACCATGCGGTTTATACAGAATCAGGATTCCTCAAAACAAAAACCATAAGATAGATTAAACTAGAGCAACAATGTGAACAGGCGTAACGGTGAGATAAAACGACAATGAGATTAATACTTACTTATAAGGAATTCTTGAAGTCTTTTTTTTTTAAAAACGAGAGTATTGGAGTACGGTACATTCTTTTTAGTGTTATTTTCCTCTTGCAATTATTGTTCAGGTGTTTTTCCTCATGGGAGGTCTCCGTGGAAGCGTTGGGGGAGCGACTCCTGGGAAGTATCTAATGGGATTGTCAGCTGTTGCATCTGATCACATCACAACAGTTGCAACTGATGCAGATGGTGAGAGAGTTTTGATTGTGCCAGGAGGAAACCTGGGTTTCTGCAGGTAAGATCACACGTAAACTTCCTTAAGGTGCATTTACGGAAATCCAGGACTGAGTTGTACAAAGCAGGCTTTAAGTGCTAACCCTTTGTCAAGTCCAATAACCAATAAATTGTCATGGTATTGACCATGGTTGCGCATTATCCATGCTTTGAACTACTCAGCCCTGCATCAAGTAGTTATAAGTAGGTTTAATACCAAACCTGGATAAAAGCCATGACAACCTACATGTTTTTATCAGACTTAAACCCAGGGTTAGCTATAACCATGCTTCAAATAATTTGGCCCTGTAGTACAATATGACTGTTTGCCTGTTAGCACTTTTATGGGGATGTCCAAGTTTTTTAAGTGAAAAATTGATTTGGGCAAATCCAGAGGAAATGGATTGAATCCAAATGCCTTACCTTGAGTGCAAAAGTGGTTCAGACAAAAAAATTAACCATCAAGTCGGGACCTCAATTGACCAGGTAACCCATCAGCTCTTTTATAAAGAAAGGTCTTCACATAATTAAAATAATCTTAATGGAAGTTCTACCCACGGTATACCCACTCATCTTCATCGCTGGCAGTGATGAATCTCTTCCGTTGAAAAGAAAAATGACCTATTGCAGATGGTACATGTAAATTTCAGTGATCTTGTGAAATAAAACTTAGTGTTAAAAATGCCTTTACTGTTTCAGGTCATTCTTAAGGGCTTTGGTGAAAAACTTTTCGATGACATTCCTTTTCCCAGTGTTTTTGACGATCCTGTTTTTCCAGCACAATCGGACAATCTATGATGTCATTGCTAACTCAACGGTGGTTGTTATGAGTACTATTCGACCAAGACCACATGGTAACCAACATGGACGTTAGTTAGTGGACCTTGCGAGCTTTGCCAGATGGTGAAATTGCAATGCTGTTCTTTTGAAAATAATGAAACTTCAAGCATGAACTGTTTCATGGTAATAATACATTGAAGCCTCATTTCTTACAGCCTCGCCTCACTCTATCCCAAGGAGATGTACACATAAAATTAGACTTATAAATGTGGAAAGTAGCTGCTATTTGTGGTTATATTTACTAGCTCATGTCTAATTTTTAATTGAATGACACTATTCAAAACAAAACTTAAGTGAGTCTGCGTTGAGTTTTTATCAAATTCAATATATTGTTATTAATACCAAGCACAATGCTATGCCTTGGAACTCTGGTGAACTGTTTCAAACCATGTCACTATGCATGCTTGAAATGTGACAAATTAAAATATAAGGATAAATTGAATTTTGGCTTATCATAATTGGATTGCTCTTTTCTAACATTCACTTTTACTCAGAATTTGCCTGCAGTTTCCCATTATAACAAAAATCAATTTAAGAGTTAACTGGAGATCATTCATCCTCAAATAATTTATAGCAGGAGTGCCTTCATTTACAGCAAGGATCCCAAAAGTCTGACCACTTTTTAATTGATTCACATTCTTTTGTGTGCACACACTAAGCAATCACACCCCAATAAAAGCCATCTTCAACTTCTGATTGAATTGTCTACACACGTTTTAATCAAAGAGCTCTATGTGCCAAGTAATGAATGTGGTGTTACAGTAGCTAGAAGTTCATAATAGTTGATAGCTGAGAATTGGCTGAAATTTTAGCTGAGGAATGATGATTTTTTTTTTAACTATGTAGCTTAGAATGACATTTGTCAAGAATAAGTGGTAGCTGAAACATGGCTAATATTTTAACTGATAACACCATAATAACCAAGAATTAAAAAAAAAACAATCAGAAAATTTAAAATAACAAACAAAGCATCTATTACTTTTAAAATTCTAAACTGACAGAACCCAAGAAAGATTGTTTGAGGAAGACAGATAACCATGTGCTGCACTCGTACAAATCCCTAAAATGGCCAGGTTACCAAGAGAGTTTACACAAAAATTTTTCCACTGTCCAGCAGACAGTGATAAGTTGTTCATTGCAAATGCACACATTCACATCTCACAAAGGTCATACTTTTGGGATCCTTGGTAGAAGTAGAACCTCATTTCCATTCACTGCCATCCTCCCGAAAGTTGGTCCAGTAACTTGAAGTTTCCTGTGCATTTTGGGCTCAAGATTGAGGATATGTGCTAAGTAAAATGGCCGCAAATGGGTACATGTGTATTTTAACTGCCTTTGCATTCATGACAAGAACTTTTTATCCAAGGCCTCTACAAATGCACTTTTGAGCTTGCATTGATCTGGAGGCTTTGAACTATCTCTGGCAGAAAGGAGCAAAATAATTATAAGTTGATTTATACAGGACCATAACTGTAATAGGTTATTAGGCTTCCTTTTTTAAAATAAACGTATCATTGTCATGTAATCTCCATATAATATGTAGGCAACAACAACAACAACTTTATTACAATGATAATACATGTAAATAAAAGAAGAGAAAAAGAATTGTTACAGGGTTCTGACAGCCTGAAATAACCAGAGGGTTAAAAGTGCCAGGCTGACAGATTGCATGACTGAATTTGCAGATCTTAGTCGGGGTTTACAAGCACACACGGATATACATACACAAACACACTCAGAAACACACACGCACACAGGCTTTTTTAATATTGGGCTAGGTGTAATTAGCTTAGGCTGCTGCGTCATCCCAGCCAATGCCCTAAGCCCAGTCAAAAAGTGCTGGCTGCCTACTTCACACCAAAGGTTATTAATTTGACAACAAATACAAGGTCTCTACTAGTTCTCTTGCCCACTAATCCAGCCATCTTGCCTACTACTTGGAAACATTCTGACTGGGCTGTACTCTTGTTTATTAATTTTGCTATTTGCTACTGGCAAAACCTTCTCTTTTCAACAAGAAGACCTCCTGCCTTGTTCTTATTGCCAGATATTTTATTTGGATATGCAGAATGCAGGAAAAGCCTCTTGAAATTTCAAATCATTTCCGCTTTCACTCGCTTCCTATTAATGTGTCCCATGCCTCTGTAGATTTAGGTACCCCTAGTAGTATAGCGTAAATTTTTATTTAATAATCAACATCTGCACATTGTATGGCACCAAGAATCATATTGTTTCTGTTAGTAGGTTAAGGTTGTGTAATGTAAAGTGTAATTAATATGCATAGTGTTAGGTAAGTTATTTCATATTGTTAGTATTGTAAATAATGTTGATTTGTAGCATCCTTGTTGCTGAAATAAAAATAAATGTATTTAAACAAAAAAAATACTTGCTACTGGCAAAGTACTTTAAAATAATTATTGTTGTTATGGTTGTTGTTTTTATTACTACTTGTGAAGAATATGGTATTTGTCAAGATTTTAATGAATTAACCCTTGTCTAAGAAATTAGCATAGTGTAGTTTACTCTTATCAAGAAAGAAGTAAAATAAATACTAAAATTAAAAACTATGTTTAATAATGATCAGTTTGATTTCATACCAAGTAATCCTAATAAAAAAGGAAAGGAACTTTATTTAAGTGTCTAGTCATTCTCGCACTGGATCACTAATTGGGGACACTGTAAACTGAAATTAACAATTAACTCAAATCAAGTCAAATGTTGGTTTTTGAGGAGAGGGGAAACCGGAGTACCCGGAGAAAACCTCTCGATGCTGAGTAGAGAACCAACAAACTCAACCCACATATGACGCCGAGTCTGGGAATCAAACCCGGGCCACATTGGTGGGAGGCGAGTGCTCTCACCACTGTGCCATCCTTGCATCCCATCATTATGCTGGCTTCATCTGTCAGCATAATGTTAGCATTAACCCAGCAAGCAACAGATGCTGAAGTATTAAAAAATAACAAAGTAAAAGTTGTTAAGTTGTAGTAAAAGTTAAGTAATCACAACTTACAACACAATTGAAGGGTGCCAAGCAAAAACGATGAAATTGATCTGTGCATGCTTTTTAGGTCATTTTGCAAAATCCTGGCCAATTTCCACCGAGTGAACTGCATTAAAATTATGGGGCTATATGCCAAAAATTAAGGCCTCTTGTTTCCCCAACCCCCACCCTTATTTTCACGTAATTCCATGGCTTAATCAACGTGTATTGTGTGGAATTTGGCCGCAATTTTCACAAAATGATCAAACACTAAAAAGTCACCTCCAGTGTTTTTGCTCTAAGCCCTTCAATTTTGTCGTATTCAGGTGTTTCAAAATTCAGAGAAACTGATAAAGTTCCATTTAAATGTTTCCTGGTCAAAAATTATTGACACCTGCTCATATTTACATGATACTACTTTGTTGTAAATCTAGATAAGGATGGATTTAATGATTGAATCTAAACTCCTTCAGTGGTTCTAAAAATTAATGGTCTCTGACAACGTGGTTACACAAAAATGGTTGGAAGTTATGCTTTGTGGCAAGCCAAAGGAATTTGTCTTGGGCTAAGATAATGCGAAGATACAAATTTGAAAGAAAAAAAGAACATTTGAAACAAATCATTTGCAACCCTCTGTCATCCTTATGACAGCCATCAAGAACCAGTTTTCAACAGTTTTGTTTTTCATTCCTAAACAAAGAGAATTAATTTTCCATGTTTTGGGTGTAGGTTTGACTACTCAGTTCGTTTGGTTCTTACTATTGAGCCCCTTGGGGGGGGG
>BLFK01000484.1:307029-312029 GCA_014634185.1 Astreopora myriophthalma
GGGGTCCTTGTTCCCTTTAAAAATTTGCTTGTGTTCCCTTTTTCCCGAAATTAATTCTGAACTTTTTCAAGCTTTTTGATCCCCAAAATGGTTTGTGTTCCCCTGTTTCTTGAGATATTTTGTCTTTGTTCCCCTGTTCCCCAGTTTAAATTAAACATGTTCAGGAGCCCAAAATCTGGAGCATGCAACTCCCACACTGGTGCCATGTCACGGCAGTTTTACAGACCAAGCTATTTTAGACAGGTTTTTCCTGCAAAAAGTTCAGTTCTAGTCTGCACACATCCAAACAATTAATTATGTAAGGCTTATGATTGGGTAGCAAGGCTCCTGTGGGAGACCAAGGCTCCTATGGGAGACTGAATTCACAGGAAATTCAATCTAAAAATAGCTGGGTCTGTGAAAACGCTGTGACACAAATATATTGAAGTTGTATGTTCCGGGGTATGGGCTCCTGTCAATGATGTTCCCTTGTTCCCCAAAACCCCTGGGATGGGCTCACTATTCGGAGCAGCTTTTTGAGGGGGTCCAGTGAAGTTCCTTACTTTAATGTTATCTTTATTTGTGTATCAATAAAAATGTTGTTGTTGTTGTTGTTAGGTGGACAGAATCAAGCTACATGATATGAAGGGGTTTCATTAAGGGCCAGGCACCAAGTAAATTGACTGGCTGTGAATATGACTGGATGACTGGTTGTTTTCAAACTTCCAACCAACTCTACCCTAATTTCTAGAAAGAAACTTAGTGAAATCCCTTAGTAGCATGTCCAATATGCCTGCAAATGTTAGCTTAATGTTTCCAAAGGATCTTGATATTAGCAGGCAAGTCAGAAATTTAAAGAAAACGACAAAACTTAAGTTTGTAATACATGTTTCGACAGAAACTTCTGTCATCTTCAGTTAATTAAGGTACAAAGCGTTAGAAGTTGAATTTAACTTACATTTACTTTTCCTACGTATAAATTCAACTTCTAACGCTTTGTACCTTAATTAACTGAAGATGACAAAAGTTTCTGTCGAAACATGTTTTACAAACTTAAAAGTTTTGTCGTTTTCTCTAAATTTCTAGCTTAATGTACTTCAGAATTGCTGCCTGGTGCAAACTTATGAGAACACATGGTGTGTTAATAATCACATGCACATTGGTGCACCATACCGGTTTACTTGCATTATGCATTATCCATTAAAGGGGCTACATTAAGAACTTTTAGGCAATCTCATGAGTCGAAAGATGTCCACAAAACAGAAACAGAGTGATAACCACAAACTGTAGAACTACCTGGTTCTACGCTACTAGCCCTTATGGTTCTTCCAGCAGGGTTCGTATGGGTCATGGAAAACCTGGAAAGTCATGGAATTTTAGTATTTCAGTTTCCAGGCCTGGAAAGTTATGGAATTTAATTATCGGTCATGGAAAGTCATGGCAAATTATAGTTATGTGTGGTAAGTAAATTATTGCAGGTGTCGAAGCAAGGACAAAGTAAAATTCAGGCGAGTTGTATGTCAGAAAATATCCCAAAACAAGGATGATTTTGACAATTTTCGAAAGTGCCAGCTAAACTTTTGGTCATGGAAAACTGGTAAAAGTCCTGAAAAAAGATCATGGAAAGTCACTGAATTTGAAAAGCTCTTAAGAGTACAAACCCTGTCCAGGCAGCCAGTACTCTATTCTTTTCTGTACTAATTTCTAGATGTAATCGTAAAGTGGGCAAGTTGAGTACAAATAAGAGTTGTTGTTGTTGCTAAGAAGGTGCGTGGCTGGCCAAAAAAAGGACAAGATTGAAATTGACTGCATTTAAATAATCTTGAAGAAAGTCGGCCCGATGTATTTCAAGTTTATTATAATTTGCCAAGATAAACATCTTATTTGTCACATAATGATTTTATCAGAAAAGCTATTTCATATTTAACAGTTTTTAATTTAAAACTCAACGACTTCCCCGAATCACACCAAAGGACTGGGACATGGCCCCTTTAAACGTTTGTTGTTAACTTATATTCTGCTTTTGCAAATATCATCCAATACCTGTACAGCACGTTACAGTTGTGTGCTTCATGACCTCGCCTGTGAATGACAGTGGCGCTTGAAGTGACCTCGTTTCGATAGACTTTGCAAAAGTTCTTGTATAAATCATGTTGTTCTGATGCTAATTAGTTTTTGCATTTAGATGAGAAATGGGTAAAAGTTTGTATCAAAAGAAGTTCACTGGCAACTTGCTTCCATTCATTCATAGACAAGGTAAGTAGGCACACAACTGTAAAAATAATGGTCTATTTGTTGTAACATATGGCATACCCTATAGAATGATACTACACCTTAAGCTGCACTATCGTAATTGAAGGACTCAGAGCAAAAAATGTTGTGACTTTTTAAGTGCGTTTGGTCATTCTGCGAAATTGCAGCCAAATTCCACACAATGCACAGCGATTAAGTCATGGAATTACCTTTCCTAAGGGATGTGATAACACAGAAAAAGAAAAAGTTCTGGACACTTGGGGGGGGCATGGCTGGGGGAACAAGAGAAAGGAAATATGAAAATACAGGGGAAAAATTAGGGGAGGCTTCTTTTCATCGCATTGCCCTAATTTTTGGCATATGGCATGGGTAACTTTACCCGTAATTTTAGTGCAGTTGATTTGGTGGAAATTGGAAGTGATTTTGCGAAATTACCTAAAAACCCTACAAAGCTTACATTGTTTTTGCTTGGAGTCCTTCAATTAGTCCTAACAGTGTCAGTTAATTATGACTAGCAACACATACTTTGACTTAGCACATTTAAAACAAATGCCATACAAAGGCTATAAATACTAGGGGCATTTTTCTGGCAATATTTTACATCATGTTACGATATGTTAATTCTTGTTGGCATTAAGCATATCACTCTTAAACGTGTGTGAAACAAAAATACAATCAAAATACCTTTTCTAATCCCTAGAGACCTAACAAAAACACTTCAAAGAAAGACTATTTCTTTCTGTCTCTTTGTTTCTTGATAAGTCGATATGATCCATAAAATGGAGCAGCAACAACTCCTGCTCCTATAATAACACAGCCCACACCAGCTGCCAATCCTGCGACAACTGGAATAAGCATCACCTGACCACCAAAAAGTGCACCACGAACAACCATCCTTTGAACTGGTTCGTTTGGTTTAAAGTTATATTTACATCCCAGTATGCTAAAGCGATCATAGTGGTTGCCTACAAATTTTAAATGACGGTACTTTCTACCACATCTATAGCAGAATTCTGTGTGGCACCTGTGGAAAATGAAGAGGTAAAAATTTAGATTTATGTCTGTGTGATTTGCATTCCATATAGGCATACTAGTCAGGTTCGCACTGTGCTGTTTTTGCACTGTGGTGTAAATGGCCTTAGCATTTTGAACAAAATATTTGGAACTTGGCTCTTAAAATTAGAATTGATAGACATGGATCAAAAACTCCATGTCACATATTGATCATCTCAATACCTCTAGCTATATCCACTATCACGTTCTCAGCCCTGTGGAATTTTGACTAAAATTAAAATTAATGGTGTCACTGAACCCGGAAAAAACGAGAAAACGTAATGAATGTCAAATTTCATCATGTGGACTACTACATAATTTTGGAATTTTCAATAAACCTGTATTTATACCAATATTTGAAAGAAAAATTGAGATGTCAAGTTGAACACAAAGAAACTCCGTTTGAAAATTCCCCTCCTGGGGGTCACAAGAAATTTTCAATAACGGACTTATATGGTTTCGTATTTCTGTTAAATATCGCGGCTTTCCAAAGAAGTACACTATATTTGCAACGTTGATGGCCTAGCTCATCATACCCATAGAATGATAAAAGAGCTTCGAGGATTCAAGCTCAAAAAGGTCAACAATTAAGTCTTAACAAAATTTTTCTCGTCACTTTTCTTCACTCTGTACACCACTCATTCTACATGAACATTTGCTTGCAAGTATCAAAGCAACATTTACACTACCAGTAAAACGAACTTTGCTAAATCAAATAATGACGTTAGACTATCCTGGAAGTGTTGAGTCACAATGCAATATCATGAGACCGATCGATTTGCAAGCACACATTTAAAAACTTTTTTTCGCGCCTTCTTCCGGTTCATGGATTATATTACCGTAGAGAAAGGATCTTCTATATCTCTGGATCGCTCACGTAATTGTAGAAGTTACAAGAAACTTTGTTGTAGTTTGTAATTTCGAAGGATGCAATAAATTCTACCTTTTGTGTTGAACAAACAAGAAAACTTCACCCCCACCTGCTGCAAGACATGTGGTCGCAACCGCTAGTTTTCTGGATGAAAACGTGACATTTCGGACATCGACAAGCGTTGCGCCGCGATTGTCCGCGATTTTTGGCCCAGATCTTCAGCGACTTGTCACCTTTGTAGAATTCCTTGCAAGTTAATCCGTAATGCCAGGGCGCTTGACAAGCGAAACACCAAACTAGTTGGCATTTCGAGCAAGTTACTTTCAAGTTTTCCTGACGCGAGTCTTTTTCCTCTTCGGCTATTGGCACCAAATCAGCTGTGTGATGGTGAATTCGCGAACATCCAGGGCAGGTTTTAATCAAGGGATTTCTTTCAACTTCCACTTTAAACTGTTCATATTTCTCGAAGACTTCTTCTGAAACAAGTTCGTTGATTTCATCGTGTCTTATAAGGCTGTCGCAGTTGCCGAGCGGACAGACAATTTTGACGATGGCCTCTTCGATTTTGGACTGCACATGAGTTTCCAGACAACTTTGGCAAATTACTCCAGAACAGCAGGAACGAACGTTAAATTCGTTTGTTTCTAAAAAGCAAACCATACACGGAATAGTCATCCTGTTTAACAGACCCAACGTTTCAAAGCAGACCCTCTGCGGCTTTTCACTCGGAAATTGCTAACTCGAGGAGAAACTTTATACCGTGCTCTTTTTGTATACACACGTGACCAAGATATTTTTAGCTCTCGCGTAAAAGATAATTGATTAAACGCTGCTAAAACTCTAA
>BLFK01000484.1:317029-337029 GCA_014634185.1 Astreopora myriophthalma
GACATTCATGGAAAACGGCTTTTTAGTAGCGTTTTCCTTTTTATTGCATAATGTAAGATGGAATTTATATTGTAATTAATATTACGTCTAATTAGGTGTACTTTTTAAACTCATCTATAATGCTGATGAATGTACCGTGGATAAATAAGGTTTTTGCCTTACCTCACCTTACCTTACCTATGCGCATTTGCTAAAATGATAAAATGGTAAAAGGAACAACGCGATTTCTCTGTAACTTACCGAAATCGTTTCTTTATCAGTTTTGGTTTCTTCAGTGTGTGTTCTTTTTAATATATGTTATTGACAGGTGCGTAGTACAGGCTAACAGAGCGGTTTTCACTTAAGAGTCCTAGAATATTATTATTTTTGTTATCATCTATTGTTTCAGGCCCCTGTTACAATCGAAGCCTTCACGAGCTAAAAAATTAGTCTCTAGTTTATCCGTAAGCTTTCTTCGTTTTGCACTATGTCTGTTTTACAGCCCCGGACAGCGTTTTTGGTTATAAGGTATCCGGAACGATCCGGAACCCTCTTAATTGAGGTATGTGGTATTTTTTGTGTCACTATTCAGTTGGGTGTAACTGGGATTTCTAGTTTTTCCTGAATTTTAGGTATTCTCCTAGGATCTGTTCTTAGGTATTTATAATTCTGTTTCAAGAGAATTTGAGGTATTTAGTATTAGTTTTACATTTTTTCAGGTATATTGATATGGTTTTTAACTTGTGGAGCTAGCACGAAACTTTATGTTCACCGTAGTTATGACATCCGCGGTCGAGGATCTTCTTCGCCAAAAAATCACTCTGACGGCTTGCCTAAACTTTGGTAACCTCCATGCATAGATAAATGGGTCGATTAAGAACTTGAGAAACAAAGTTGTATCGATTACAATACTAGCCATCGTATGTCTTATTTGGGCTTCGTAGGTTTCTGGAACGTAGTAAAGTGTAAAGTACCACATTACAGTTACTGGAACAGTAAACACGAGCAGGCAAGTCGTAAGCAGTAAGCTGACCATTGAAAAATATCGCTGTTTTTTTCGTCTTCTGTACTCCGCCGAAGAGTCCGCGATTCGAATATCATTGAAGAAGTCGCTATTTGAGCGAGGTAACATTTGCATAACTTGACGTTTGTATGAAACATGCAGTGCAATGTAGGTAAAAAGTATCATGGCGTGAATGATAGAAAGATTTAGAAGTACGTCTATTTTTTGAAAAATCTTTTCCGGAAGTCCCATCAGAGGCGAGGTCGAGAACAACAGAGAGTAAACCCAGATTCCGCATACACAATTCACTACTCTCTTGCCTGTGACAAGTTGTTTATGGCGATGCGGGAACGAAATGGCGATCAGCTGGGTCCAGGACAGAAACAGAATTGTCAAGAAAGACACGTTCATTGTTACGCTGGAGAGGATTCCAGCCGCTCTTAGAATCTTGTTGTACTCTTCTTTGGTGATGGTATCCTTGTAGACTTTGAAGTAAAAGTAAGCGAACAGTGGTTCGACTGCAACGCCAGTGAGAAAATCGGCAAGTGCTAAACCTGTGATGAAAATGGTTGGCGGTTGGCGAAATGTTTTGAAAGGATCTTGATATAAGGCTACGAGAAGAACACCGTTTGCAAGAGTCGTTAGAATTGATAAAAATGACAGATAAATGGCGGACAACATCGATATTGTGAGGAACTGATTCCAGAGATCCCCACTGCCCACATTTGAGTCATCGAGAGCTCCAGATTCGTTTAACGAATAGTTCATTTTGTAAATACATCCACTATCTTGTCAATTTATCAAAATAAATATGATTTTCAATGCCTTGGAAACCTCCGCTGTTTAAATTTAGCCATATACTGAGGCGATTCGTTGGAAGTGGGCATTAAAACTCTGTACCCGATGTCGGTCCCGTGATGGAATATTTTAGCTGTACAAACATGATCGAAATCGTTTACGTCAAGCAAGAATTACTTTCCGTTTCAGAAACGATTCAGAGGTAGTGAGCAAATACAAAATTGACTAGCTTTGTTTTTCCGTCAACTTTGAGACAGGTGAGCTTTGAATGTCGTCAACGCGCCATCAAATTCCGGGATACAATCAACATTTTGTTTTTTTAAGTTTGATCTTTGTTCTGCAACACCCTTTCCATTTTCACAAGAACCAATAGCTTCTTTTGGAAACACTTTTCTAAGCCTCGAATCACAACTTACCAGAACAAAAACATGGGATTTTGCGACCAAGGCTCAACTGAGACCAACTTTCTGAATGAATTTAAAAATGACGGCCGATATGCTTATTAAAGTGCGCACATTTCATTCAAATAGGTTCAGTTGCGCAATCAATTGCCTTATACAATGATAAACTTTTAAAGGGAGAATCAAATTGTACAATTAAAATTAAGGCAACACGGATTAAATATTTAGCTTTTGAGCGACCGTTACGATCACTCAATTGTCCGTAACAGCAAATCAGTCACGGATGGCAACCTGAAGTGTGGCGTTTTGCTTATCAATGTGCCTTGCCGTTGTATAGAGCTAGGTAAGACAGAGAGGGTTGAAGGCAGTTGAATTGCGAGTAAATACAAAAACATTTCGTTTGTGGTAATCGACGACTACCCAGAATCCTGTGTGTTCTGCACCACAAGCATATTGCCACCCGAAGATACCGGTCAGGTCTTCCAAGCTTTGGTCAATAAACAAGGTGCCTAAAATATTCGCCGTTCTTTGAAGACGCTTTATGAGCTTAAGACCACAAAACGATCTGGAAGACATCATTAAGGTATTGTGTAAAAGTCGCTCAAACAGAGAAGCATTTCTCACCATTCGTCAAAACACGAGGCTCTTTTAAAGAAAACTGCTAAGATATAAATTTATCAAGAGGGCACGACAGTAAATAATGGTGGTTAAGAGATAAGTCTTAAATAATGGCGAGAACTCAAATAACATATTTGCGTCAAAAAATCTTAAGTACATTCAAGCAAGGTTTGCACTCTTTGACTTTGCCCAGGAATAAGAAAATCTGCTTCTAGATTTACTCTTAATTTCATTTCATTTGCACGGCGAACTTGGAAGACATCTATATTTAACTTGTGGCTTTAAACCATACATTCAAGACGAATTATACAACTCTGCCAGGTAACTCGGCCCAACCAGGAACCTCCATCTGAGGTCTGAAGTGGGTTATAAGGCGTGGCATTCCAGGTCATGGCCCATGTAATGCACTGAACCAGATTGACGCTGACATTATTCTGATTTGGTTAACAGCCTTGTTTGATTCAGCAAACGCACAATTGAAAATATTGGCCGTTTTTATACTAGAGGACGTCTCAGACGTATAAATAAGGGAAATTAAGATGGACTCATTAAACGTCAGACGCATTAAACGTCTCAAGTTAAGTGCACTTAACAGACGTCTAAGCCATCTAATGTAAAGACGAGACGCACCAACCTGGCACGCACTTAGCAATGAAAGGTACATGCAATCGAGGCTCTTTTCAGAAACAAAGTGGCGACTGCAAGGAAAGGTAAGAAGCTGCCTGAGGTTAGCGTGAGAAAGTGGACTAACGACGAGTTAGGTAGTGTTGTGGCCGTCGACGTTAACTGCGTCCCGTATTTATATTAGTCGCACATACGGCCAGTCGTTTAATGCGTCTAGACGTCTTAAACGTCCTCTGGTATAAATACGGCCATTTGATTGTATGAAGAACTGGTGATGTGTAGAACCAAGAGGAAACCAACTTCGTTTGGATCTCTCGCTAATTCATCTACTTTATCGACTGATTTGAACGTTTTTCACAACTTTCCCAATACCGAGCTATTTGGGCGACATTTGCAGTTTTGGCAAGGGCTCAATCGGCTCAACTCTTGCTTTACTCTGCCTAAATCATACCAAGGCAAAACGAAAGTGAGGGACACTCTTTGACTCTCTCTCGACTTCTGTACTTGCATCTTATTATTATTCGAATCCCCTTGAAGCCCCGATTTTTTCAGGCTTCTCGTTTCCAATTGCTTAAACTGGAAAATTAACTGCGATGATCATTCCTCACTTTTATTTATCACTGTTATGAGGTACCTCACAATGTTGTCGCTTTCTTTTCCCACAGATAGGCTCTACTCGCACCACATTCGTTAGAGAATGTTGCATGTCATTTTGCAGTTCGCTATCAAGGCGTTATCAGCTTTGCCTTGCGTGCTGCCTGGCCGTTGTTATCTTCACAATTTTTTCAAGTAAGGGATCTCTTTATTTATAGTTTTCGCTCACGTGAAGAATTTGCCTGAAATAGAGTTCAGTTTCCCAAAGAATCTTTTACTCCTAAACATGGCCGCCATGACCTCAAACGAAACCACTTCGTGGTACTTTGAGACCATTACCATGAGGGGGCTTGGTAAGCACTCGTTTCCATCCCTCAAGCTGACAATTCCCTTTTACTTTAAGTTAGATGAAGTAAAATTCTAACCTTAACCTTACGCATGACAATAACACATAGTCCACCATTTATGAAAGTGGTCTATAATTTTAAAATCCTTGTAATTGAGAAAAGGAAAAGTCTCTTCACATTTTTTTTCATTATTTCAAGGCTACAACTGCACCAGGAACCTTAATACGACGCACAGCCCTGTCAATACACCCAATCCGATTGAGAATGGTCGAGTTAAGAAGGATAACAGTTCTTGTTTGAAGGATGCTTTCAAAGACATTTTACTCGTGATTGTATACAATTACCCATTCTATGATAGTGTACCTCATTTAAACGGTCTTTATAGACCTGCTTTTCCTCATCTCTTATTCTGTGGGCCACCGCATAACACTTCCCGACCTGGTATGCTCACGGTTGACATTTACAGAGGTGTCCTGGGATACGAGTGCCTTGGAAGAGCAATGCGAGAACATCCGGGATATAGAGGTTATTTTTACATCAACGATGACGTCATATTAAACTATTGGAATTTCCCGGATTTTGATCGGGAAAAGATTTGGGAATCTTCGTCTTCGTTTGGGTCAACTCCAGTGTATGAACCCGCCAGTAGTACCTGGTATTGGTGGGTATCTCCGTATGGCTTGAATAACTGTCGTAGAGCTTGCGAAGACGTGGCCAACATGAACTTAGGCACGAAAAAACTTAACGTAAAATATCACTTAACCACCCTTGCCAGAAATAGCAATGGAAGCTTACGGTGCTTCAGCGGTCGCTCAGATATCTTATACATCCCTCGAAAGCACACCAGGGCGTTTTCGATTCTTTCAGAAACGTTTTACCATCGAAAAGTTTTCTTAGAAATTGCAATACCAACCATGATTCGTTTTCTGGAACGAAACGAGAACATTGCTCGACTTCCCGGGTATTACATACCCGGCGATGTGAGACGGGGCGATCCCCGAGTGACTGATAGCCGGTTTTTCTGGTTTGTTTACTTCCCGAAAAACAAATTATGGTTCATTCATCCCTTCAAGCTTCATGGGCACGAAGTGGATAGAAAATTTAACTTAGTTATGTTAAAATTCATGCTCATTGATAAAATCAGAGCGCTAACAGATTGTAAGCCAACAAATCAGGCTTCGAATTGACAGAAATAAAGGGTCAGTACGCAGCTATTACAACAGCCCACGCGATTGGCTCAGAAAACAATAGAACCATTCAAACAAACAACACAAACAATGAACCCTAACCCCCAAAACAATAGAGCTGCGTCCTAACGATAACCAATGAAATTAGAGGTTGTAAACAGCTGCGTGGTATCTGGAAATAAAACCAGTCAAGCTCGAATTAAGTAAGTTGTTCATGCATACCAATGGTGCGAGGCCGAAGAAAACTAAAATAAACTTAGTGGATTGTATTGGTCTGACGTGCAGGCTATTACCTCTGTAGATAACTATCCGCTAGCCTCGAATTTACCACCAAAAAAAGGAGAATAAATATAATCTGTGTAAAAAACAGTGCCCCCCCCCCAACCCCCCAAGGTTAATACCGAACGATTTATGACATCTTGTGTAAATAGACTGATTTTTAAACACATAATAATGTAGTTTCTATGTAGTTTTTATATCATGCATTTGTAGTTTAACTAGTTGTATTTTTAGGGTAGATTTTTGTTGAGTGTATAAGTGATGAGACGTGACAAAAGATATGTACTTCTATCTTTTGGCAAGAAAGACTATTATTATTATTATTATTATTATTATTATTATTATTATTATTATTATTATTATTATTATTATTGTTGTCGTTGAAATAGGAAAGCTAATGTGACATCTGTTGTGAACATGGACTATTAATCTCGATACTTCTTTTTGTTTGCCTTTAAGTAAGCTGTCACCATAGAAAAGCGACAATTTTGAGAAACCAGCTTGAAGAACGGCTTTTTCGAGGCTATGAAGTTTTCACGAATATTAATTTATTATCAAACTGGCGGCGAAGAGTGGTACTGAGCTAGCTGTGCGAGCCCTCTAAGAGTCTTTCTCGTTGATCTGCAACAGATTCGTGTGACATACAACTGGGTGGATCCGTCACTAGTGTCACCTGAAAAACAGATAAACAGAAAGGGTATATTTCAAAAGTAACAAGGTGTTGTACTAATTTTAGAAAATAGGCCCGTAAAGCGTGCATATGGCTACTACTAAGTTTCAAAGCACGGGTTCTACGAAATAAAGACAGCTCCTTTGAATTATATATTGATATCGGATACTTCTATCTGTTCTGTCTCCGTCAACTGGTACAGATTGGAGCACCAGAGCATTTGCGCATGCTCAGTGGAAATACTCAAAGCGAGATCAAAACGAAAACTAGGACAAGAGGCTACAGGCAGCCTATACTCTAGCCTCTCTTTTAGCCGACTCCCGATTTTAAAAAAGGGCATTAAGCATCGTTAATGTTACGGTAGAAGGTCGACAGGAAATAGTAGGCGGCCCTGGAAACTGTTCAGTGGTCAAAAACATTCCACAACGATAGCGATAACATCGAAAAAACTCTGATCGTCGAATTGACTTCGTTGTACACACCGAAAAATGAATGAAAGATATGATTGTGAAGTGCGGTTTAGAAATGAATTGAAGAAATGATCCTCACACTTTCTCGACAATTTAAGCAGTTGTCTCATATATGCACTTGAAAATTCAAGAGACTTCAACGTGCATGAGCCCAACAAATTCACCTGTTCTCAACTGTGTGGCTTCATAGCTCAGTTGGTAAGAGCAGTCTAGTAATCGATAGTTAATTGGCAAATTGCGACGCGAAAAAAAAAAGATTCAAACACGAAAACATAACTCTTGCCTACAGGCTAGACTAACTAGTAGTGGTGGTACCTCTGCACATTTAAGTCCCAAACTCTTTTACACGCATCGCTGATTGTAAACATTGAGTTTGGAGGGGAAGGTTTCCTTGTCGAACTTGTTGAGGCGCCAAGCCATTCCTGTCAATCAGTTCAGCCACGGGGTAAGAACTCTCGCCAACTCGTCCTAACAATTTCTTAAACCCGGCTTGAAATTCTCTCTTACGAATGGAATAGATGATCGGGTTACAAATACAACTGACCAAAAAGAACCAAGAGGTCGTCATTATCACCTCGGCTGGGATTTTGGTGCTTTGGATGTATTGACGACATAAGCCCACAGCCCAGTTGGGAAGAAAACACAACATAAAGGCGGCAACGATGATGCTCACATCTACTGCAGCTTTCTTTTCTTTTATCCTCCTTGATATCTCTGGCTGCAGGACGTTGGATTCTCCCATTTGTGCACCTACCGCGTTTAGCTTGTCTCTCACAGTCTGGTAGACTGAACAGTTCAGAAACACGATGGCCAAAGAGGGTGCAACAAAAAGTGTGATCGCAAAGAAGGCAGTGACCCAGCCACTTGCCCGGCGCTGGGCAGACCAGCCTTGTTCGCAAAAGTGTACCTCTGGATTGTACTCGTATTGTCCAGCAAAACCGAAAAAAGGCCCGATACAAAATGGAATGGGGATAAACCAAATAGGAAGAAAAAACAGCAGCAACCTGGATCTGGTGATCGTGCCACTGTAGGTCAGAGGCGATTTGACGATGGCTCTGTATCTTTCTAAGGCCACAGCCAATAGATGAAGAACAGTATTAAGGTACAAATATCTAGCAAAAAAGGGGTGCAGTTGACAAACTGTTTGGCCAAACGGCCATCTTTCTTGCGCTATGCTGAAGATGCGGAATGAATTGATAAGGATTAAACACAAAATGTCTGACAAAGCAAGGCTGGCCAGAAGAAGATGCCGCATTACATGAAATCTTCTATCAAGCGCGATCACCGCTATCACTAACATATTACCAGGAAGGCCAACGGCGTCAAGAAGTGCATGGAGCACTGCAAAAACCAAAGAGGAAACCATCCTGGAAATGAAGACCCAACAAGAAGAGAAGTCGAAGTCATGCGTTCTTACTGAATCAACGCTTTCCTTTCTACTTAATAAAGACCTTTCCTACTAAATATTCAAATGGTAGGGGTTGAGCCGGAAATTACGGTCTCGCAATCACCACTTCAATGTTCTTAAATTGTCAAGAATCACAATTCTACTGAACATATTGCATTCTAAAAAACGAACTCAGGTTCATCTTCCGCAAGATACGAGTTCCATCGCTGTCGCGATTGTGGGTAATACGAGGAAATTTATTCATGCATTCGAAATGAGATATGCCATCGAAAACATAAAATCAAGGTCTGAGGATGGAGGAAATTAAATTCATTTTCAATCCGCCCTGCATTCTTCGTTTTGTTGAGAAGACAAGTGTGTTTTTAGACAAACAAAAGTGAAAAAGCAGGAAATGACGCCGTCGCCATCCTAACAGCTGTGAATATGGAAATAAGTGACACGAGCACTCAGTTTGATAAGAAGATTACAAATGGCAATCAATATTCTACCAAAACACTCAGTATCTATGTAATAAAAACCTCTCGCACCACAATGCAGGAATACAGTTGTAAGCTTTTCAACAGGGCTGATAGGAATTCGCGAAAATAAAAACTGTAAAAAGAACATTTTGAGGCTATTGGTTCACACGCTATGACAAATCAATGAACAGTAAACAATTTAACAAACAAAGAGCAGAGCCAGCATAGGAACACCTGCTAGTCTTTTTGGAGGAGTTTGAACAAGGCAAGAAGTTCATAAGGAAAACTCAAACACGGTTCAAGGGTTTTTTTTAAAGTGTGGATCGCCAGGAACGCCCTGTTAACGAATGTTTAAAACTTCGTTTTCTAGGCCTTATTTGATGCGGAGGAACCCACCATGGCAAAGCCAAAACAGTCTACGTGGCGCACACAAAAGCATCACATATTACCCAACAAATCTCACGTTACATAACACACTCATCGGTCAAATTGGCCGTGGCGCAAATTTTGATCCGCATTTGGCCCGCTGCCCGCTTGAAGCTGATTGTGCACTGTTTCCAAGTTGGTGGATCACAGAAAGAAAGATACCAGATCTACCACATTGAAAGTTGCAAAAAGGCAAAGGCCTTCGAGGACTCCCACTTAGAGTGGCTATGAAGTAAAAATTGATTCATACTTATTTTAGAGGCTTTTCAAAATAGTGAACAGCCTCTTCCGTTTTCAAAATATCTTTTTTTTTTCTTTCAGAGATGACTTTTTGTTATCCAAAGGTAATGACGTCATAAGTGGTTCCACAAGGAGATGGATCACAAAATCAAGAATATCTCGGAAAATATAACACCAATATTAATCAAACTTGGCACCAGTAATAACCTTTAAGAAAGGTGCAAAAAAGGCGCAGACTGTGATGTAACCATGGCAGCACTCGTGGCTCCAGTCTCATTTGGTTGCAAACTAAATATATCAATTTCCTATCAAAGCAGGCAAGACAGACAGCCCTGCTCAAGGCACACATAGAGCTTATGTTGCCGTAGGTCTCTTAACAACTCATTGAGAGTGACTGATGTTTGGTTCAGATAAAAAATGGGAACATCATATCCATATTTTGTGATTTGTCTTCCTTTGGAACCACTGATGACCTCATTAATTTTCACACAAAAGCTCTAACATCTCCGGAATGAGAAGCAATAACTTAAAAAAAAAAACATTTTTCTTTTCTTCAAAAGGCCTTTCAAATAATTAACAACTATCCACCGCTAACCACCGAACAAGTGAGGTTACGCAAGATTAATTTGCATTTGTAAACAAAACCTTTCTCATTGGTTTTTATCGATAAACTCCGGGTTAAAAACTTAAACCATTACCTTTAAACACGGCCAAACCAAATTTAGTCGCTTTCTTTGTGTTTTCAGGGGCTGCTTCGTTGTTAATTTGAGTGATTTCTTCGCTTGTCACGGATGCAAACCGGGACGCCATTTTTCCAAGTTGCTCGGAGGTAAATAGCAAGGGATATTCGGAGTTTGACTAGCCAATCAGAGCGCGCCTTCAACGCTATCCACTGTTTTAGTACATACTAACTTCAGTTTTCTTTTATTTCATTGGCACTTTGAATTCAAGGCCTTTCTTACGGCTAAGAGAACAATGGATTAAACGAGGCCCTTTTTCTTTGGCCACGCAACACTGAGTCTTCCGATGATAAAAGGCTGCTTTTATGGCCATACACTTGTGTGCACGATAAAATTTGTCACAGTTTTCCCTTGAAGTAATCATGAACAAGAGGCTGGAGATATTCTTTACTCGGACCGGTCGATGTGTAGCTAGTTCAGGTCGATTAAACTGCAATTCAGTTTCAGGTGGGGGCAGTTTGGATAATTGGCAATGACTCACTCCCAAGCATGCTGCAACAGTACAAAACGTTTGTAAATCAATGTTGATCTACGTTATGAAACCAACCTTGTTAAAAACACCCCGACCGTAATACTCCGCAACAACTGAAAATCCGTCCTGTGCTCTTTCAAGCTGCAATAAAAGCAGCCCGAGGTGTTAACACAATCATATGCTCCATCGATGAGCTTACAGCTCTTGGCGTAAATGTAAAGTATCTATACAGTCTTTACCATAAAAACAGAAAAAAAAAAGTTTCGAGAAGGGCTCAGATCAATAACTTAACAACCTTAGCAGCTGGTCACCAATGCATCTCAACTCCATTCCATTTAGACCAATCAAAACTGATAAACGCTAAAAGCCCTTAATTCATGAATATCAAAGGCATTATTCCACTGTGAACCATCCCGCCAAAACAACAGTTTAATGGCCAAGCCCTCACGAGTCTCCAGTAGCTCGGTGCATGGCAGAGCATCCTAACTAGTACTCGGAAGGTCAAAGGTTCGACTCACCTCAGTAGCACTAGGATTCTTTTCCGAGTGTACCCGACGGAGTCGCCATCGATCAGTACATTACTTTAGTAAACAATATATTCTTTATCAAAATTCAATTCTGAAATTAATCCATAGGGCCTCGACTAGAAAGCTTAAGATGCCCGTCGCTCAAAACGCCTTTGCTTAAGCCCCCTATCGCTTGAAAACAACTACCGACAACACTCAACGTCTTGTTTTTTCGTTCTCTGAACAATACCACTGACAGCAGACTGCAGCCGTTTCTCTCAACTTTTCCGGCCTAAAAAGTCACCCTAATAACACTCGCTAACCAACCGCTCCTTCACCCACGGTCTATACCTGGTGGTGAAATTGTTCATGAAGTCCTTTGGCTTGCTCTTGTTGACGTATAATATCAAGCACTTTCCTGTTAAAAACAACTTACAAGAATAAGGAATACGAAAGCGTTGTCACTTTAAAGAAGGGCTTGCCAGCAAGTTTACAACCTCTTTACATAGCAGACTTAATATTCCACTATAGTAAGATTTATTAAAACCAAAGATTTCGGAGAAATATACACTTTTGTTTGGAATTTCATGATTTCATCAAGTTTATAACAGCTGAACTCTTTTGTCAATGGACTAAATCCTTGAAATTGATATGACAAGGACGGACCCCTCGCATCTATTCGACAGACTTATCACCGCTTGGCAAAGCCCTGAGGGTCTCCCTGCGGTTTTGGGGAACAAGGGAACATGGCCAATTTGAACAGGAGAACAGGGGAACAAATACAAAATATCCCAGGGAACAAGGGAACATAAACCATTTTAGGGATCAAAAAGCTGGGAACAAGTTCGGAATTAATTTTGGGAACAAGCCGAACACAAACAAATTTTTTACAGGGAACAAGGACCCCCCCAACCACCCCGAGGCCCGAGGCCCTGGTGGAAGTAAGACGAATACTCAGAAAATTCAGGCTAAGAATAACGAGGTATGAGGAATTGGCGGCAATAATGGCAGTTAGACACTCCGGTTATGGGATCCTCGTGTGATCATCAACGTTTAAGATGGTTTTACTCCCTGTCCTCTTGGTATTAGAGAAGGTACAGACTGATGAGGTATTGCTCGTTGCATGTTTCGCTTAAGTATTTACATTCGCTTGATATTTCGACTCTATCTGATAACACACACCAAAACTGACATCCAGTAAGGCACCTGTGCCGCTCTAATTGTTTCTTTTATTCCAAGTAATACACCGGTAACTACATAATATCTTGACCTGTTTTCAGGAGCACATATTGGGCATTCATTGTCGGTTTCAGCATATCCCTCAAAACAGCTGCAAACAAAATAAGCGCTAATTTAAGTTCCAAGATAACGGCACTGGCCACTTCAGGGAATTTCTAGCAATGCACATTAGAATTCCATGTAAACGCTTTGTGTACTTCAAGGAGGGTTAAATGTAGCTTTGTATTGGCTTGTTATTGGTTGCAAAATTCTCAACCACTTACCCAGCCAATAGCAAGTGCATTCCAAACAAGACCTGGACCTCGCACGTGTCTCCCACGTGATGTGATTTGTCACAATAGTCGGTTGAATACGGCTTTATTTGACGAGCTGACCATGGAACATGGTGTGTTCAAATGGTGAGTCAGGTGACAACACGTGACGAATCAGTAAAGAGAACGGAATCACACCTACTGAATGCAACTTTGGGCTGATGTTTGTTTTTGTTCGGGAACCAGGGACAAGAATAGGCTAATCACATGGTTTAGTCGTTATGCAGCCACGTGGAAAACAAGATGTGATCAGGTTCCGCGCGCCAGAAGTACAAGCGTTTCACTTACATTTGGTGAAATGAATGCTGACAAAGGAAATGGACGGCGGGGAGGTCCAATGGGCGGGAACACACGCTGCACTTTGCACCTTGAAATATTTTTGCGCTGGAACAGAAAATGCTGTTGTTAGATGATGCTCAACTAAAGGCAAACCAATCTGCAAACCACCTGTATATCGCAAGGAATAGCTACAATATGATCTCAATGCATGCAAATCGAGATCAAAGGTCATCTACGCAAACCGCTGGTCATCTCGCATTTTTACTGGGGAATTGCACATCACCATTTAGTGGTCAGCTTGCCACCAATCAGCTGTTAAGCTCCGGTAGGAAAGAAGAGAATACAGGATTTGTGCAGAGTGTCACCTCGTTTTTAGTTCTTTAATCTCTTTACGCATTTTCTCTGTCTCCTCTCGATACTGGCGAATATAGCGCTCATCCTGAAAAATAAAAGCCAAAACGTCGACCGTAACTATGTGGCACAGTGAGCACTCACTCACTCAGGGAACAAAACATTGTTCCGCGTAGAGTTATAAATTCGCATTAAATGGGCAAAGGAAAATTCCAACAAACTAATTACAGTGTGTATTCGCAAGCCTTGTCGAACAACGATGGCCGAATTTAGAAACACCAAAGTGCTTATAGGAACAACACTGAACAAATTTTGAAGGCTTTTACAATTGCTTGTAGCCAACGAGAGAATTGTCTTCTTTCCCGTAGTACCTGCTTAGAACGCAACACCCATGGCTTTTGAATGCGCCGTAAAATATCCCATTACTATACGTTTGAACGACGAAGAGTTCACTTACACTGGCGATGAGCTCATCTTCCAATTGAAGACGATGAATTATGTAATCCTAGACAAGAGTAACGGTAAATTAATTACGTTAGCAAAAGAAGGGCGTTGTGGGTACATTTAGCTTTTTCATTGGTTTGGAAGGCGAGGAGGAGTGCAAAAGAGTGAGCTGTGACTGGCAAGTCTAGCTTGTCAACCAATTCAATACAACAAAATAAGGCTCAACAGCTTACCTGTGGAAGTCACAGTTTTCTGTGTTGATTAGAAATTTAACATAATTAAATTGCCTCCTGTAAAGTAGTCCTAAATACAGCAACTCATCGTTTCCAGACGCCCTTGCGAAATGAAATGTGACTTCACCCAATTTTGCGTTAGGCCCCAAGTCTTTGACGTAAAACTCGGCTTGGTCGATAGACAGGGCTATCGAGGGAGATTATTAAGGCCAAAAGCCCCTACCTTACTTACCATACAAGTGTTTTTTTACCTTGACAACCGCAAGAGTTGCTGTAGAGTTGTGTGCCAGATTTTGCAAAACGAGAAGTGGCGACATGAGGTTTCCACGATCGATATTTGCCTTACTGTTAAGGAAACACGGATTTACCTTACCTTTGGATGAAAATATTGCTTATTTTATATTCATAGCTCGCCGCGAAGAATGTAACAATAGTCACCGCTGAAAACTATATTATCAAAGGATATGAGATAAGACCTCCATTATCTGTGACTTGCAGTCTGTTTCCCGTCGAGAAAAATATGACAAAGCTTGCACCCACAAACTTGTGTCTGAATTGCTGTTGAGAACACGAAGAAAATTTTGCCAAACAGGCGTGAAATAACTAGACATTTACAGAAGTCCATAACCCAGAAGTCTCGATCTGGAATGGAATGCGGCCCATCAGTTTACGGTATCATCTATTTTTAGAACGGCTGCTACTAGATTTGTCCCATGATTTGCATTTAGCACAAGCAATCCCTCGTGCGGATCTTGGTTGCAGACCAATGAGACGCGTTGTGGTTACCAGGCCCAATCTGATTGGCCATTATTTGGCGGGACCTCTATTCTAAATTTAGATAATACTGTAAACTAATGGGCCAAGGCCAAATGAGACAGATCGAGACTTTTGGGTCATGGACTTCTGCTAACGTGGTGTCTTTTTCAGATCCTCCCCAATCGAAGCATCCTACCGTGGATCACTGGTTCAGGGTCGAGTTGTTCGAAGCAAGGACAGCGCTAAGCCGGCTTATCGTCGTCGTCGTCGGCTTATCGTCGTCGTCGTCGGCTTATCGTCGTCGTCGTCGTCAAATCACAAAAATGGATTCTATGCCAAAACGCAGATATTGTGAAAAAGTTCTATGAATTCCCATAAAGAAAATGCAAATAACTAAGTCAGAACACACCAACAAAGCCTAGGTGCAAACCCGCATTGTCAAGTGTAAAAAAACAGTGGAAATTGAAATAACGATGCCATAATAATAATGATAATAACAAACTTTATTTAACCACGGGATCCTTATCACTAAAAGGTGGTCTTCTAAAGAGCCGTGTGCATTAACACTATTCAATATAATACCTAAGAGTACCAAAAAGCTAAAACTTAAACATTACGAGCATCGTTGAAATAAATTATATTAAGTGCTAAAAAGTAACTTCTAATTTACAATAGCAGGACAAAAACTATTTAAAGTGGTGGCCTGCTTAGCCTTGGCTGACACTGTTCCATTTTAGTGCGCCCCTATAACGGAAACTCTTTTTGAGGGACTCAGTGTTTGACCGCAGAATAAACAGGTTATTTTGGGCGCCCCGAAGATTATGTCCGTGAATAGTATTTACATTGGCGAATTTTTCAGACTGGTATTCAGGTACAATGTTATTTACCGTTTTGAAGATTAAAGATTTCAATTGTTTTACAGGTATGTCAGCGAGGCTTTTCCATTTAACAACCAACAGGTTTTAATCAAACTTAACCCAGGGATAGCACTTATCGCGCTACGAGCAACTCGGCCCGGATGCTCACTCGTAAGGGGTAGGCCATAACCACGGATACTTGTATGACTCCAACAAAATGAACTTGTATTCCTATAAAAAGAACTGCAACCCAACCATTCTAATTTCTTCTGACTCACCCATACTTCTTGCATGTTTCAATCACATGCCCATACTCGTTTTGTTCCATGTGGTAATGAAGAATCTGCTGGTAACTGTTTTAGTGAAAATACGAAATAAAAAGTTTAAAATGCCTCGGTTGACAAGAGAAGAACTACAACTACTTTTAAAAAGAAGTAGAAGATTCTTTCCTCAGTCTCGTGTCTAGCGTATTATCATTGTTCTTTCATGCGTGTCATGGGTGGATGGAGCCTTGACTATACCGTATAGGGGATTAGATAAATCTAAGCTTCCCTATGCGCCTTGTTTTCCTCAATGAAACAATTTCCAACAATAAATGTTTCCGCGACTATAAGGCTTGTAGTCGCAGAAACATTCATTGCTGCAATTTTTTTCAACGAGTAAAACAAAGCGCATGTAAAAGCTTTGTTCCACCTTCCAGGTTTCCAGAACTAAACACACCCCGAAACCCAGCCTGAGATCATGCCCTCTCCCTATATTTTCTATCTGCCGCTGAGGGGAGGAGGGCACGATACATTTCTCTACAAGATCACATGTAAAAAAACCCAGAATCTGTAGTTCTTTCTGATTGGATTAGAAACAATGCATATGAATAGTTCTGTTCTGATTGGCTGAAGCAGATGTCAAACGTAAATCTGATACCCGCCAATGGCCTCATGAAGGTCGACTTCCGGAAATCCTGATTGGCTAATAGCATGACAGGTCGAGCAGACGTTAGTTTATTTTAATTAGGGGACGGTTAGCGGCTTTTCAAATAAATGTACCAGACGTTCTTTTTCCCGTCCTTCTCCTCCGCCCGCCAAAAAGAACGCCTGATCACAAGTTACCCAAAACCCCGATAGAAGTCTTTGTTCAACTCACAGTTTAGCTTTTTCGTATAAAAAGAGGATCCCAGCTTTGAAATGGTGCATCTGCGCCAGGACAAGGGCGTGGTCTATGTCATACCGAGCCTGCAAACAGATCAGTCAACCCATGAATCGACGTAGTAAACAACCTCAACGGTGTGATGGCACATTGGCGTCCAAACTGGAAGAGGCGACAGAACCTAGCACTGCTAAGTCAAATTTACTGGCAAAAGTAGGCGCCGATTGCAACTTAATGTCAACACGAATGACTGGAATGGAAATGAAGCACATAATGGACACCTCACTAAAATCATGTCAATTGAAGTACTATAGGCATCAATATAGCAGAGCCGTAACTGCGTTTACTTTGCAAGAAGCGAACGTGCCACAGTAGATTTTGGTCTTGCTCCTTAATGCTTTCAAATTCCACAAGCTTAAACTTCCCTTTAGTTTTAAGCACCCACGGCAAAGAAAAGACAGAACAAAAGAAAGAAACGTTATGTCCCCTCTCGACCTAGTTCTCCTTCTTTCATGAACTATTACAGAGCTCAACAGCAATTTGCCAGGCAATCACTAACACAAGGTCTACTACCCCGTACCTCCAAATTCGTCAGCAAATCAAGTGCTTTGCGTTCATGTTCAACCTGTGCCTGTCGATGTAAAAGACAAGAGAGTGGAAAACGGCCGGCATGAAAATGCATCGAGCCTGATAACACAAGGGAAAGAAATTCAGCCACAATCCAGGTGAAATGACTGATGGATGAGGTTCTTCGTGATTGTCTGTGTTAGCGTCACAACCTGTTCTCTTACCTCTATATCCTTCTGACGAGCCGCATCATTCAGGTAAAGCTCAAGTAGTGTGTTGTATACAAGGTTGGATGACTTAGGCTGTACCTAGAAACACAATAACACAGCAAGAGTTTCCATTAAGCCGGACATCTTCCAGGTTTACCCGGTGTCACAGCGGGTATTTGGATACCCCGGTCTAGATCCGCTGGGGTCCATATTTGCTAGTTTTGGACCGGGGGGGTCCATATTCACTAGCGGATTTGGACCGGGGGGCGGGGGGTCCAAATTCGCTGTGATCAAGCCTTGCAAACGCTGAAGTAATTTTGATTCGCTAATCAATGGTCAATAGTTTTATTCTTCAAGACTTGAAACGTTAAGTACTGATAGCGAGTTTTTGTAAGCAGGTGTTAGTTAGAAAAACCATCGAACGAAGATGGATCTCACTATGATCCAACTTCGTTCGACCGTTTGTCATCCCATGCACTTGATGATGTTAAGCCACTAGTACGGTTCATTCGGATAAAAACAAAAAAGAACTGAGTAATAGATCACCTGCACCATGTGCTCAAGAAATTCGATTAGCTTGGCCTTTTGGTGGACAAAGATGTGGATAAACTCTTCTGCTGGTGCCTTGTGGATCTTTCTCTCACCCTCTGTGGCTGGATCTAAAAAATAGCACGACTTACGCTTAAGGTGCAGCTGATAACATTGCCAAAAGAACATTCACGCATGAACAGAACTTTTCACGGTCAATGACGCCATATTGGTTGGGGGGGGGGGGGGGGGGGAAACATGGCTAAAATTACAGTGAATGTATGGGATTTTGGCCGACTTTGAACCGCTGGGATGCCGCTATGAAAAGGCCGATTTCCAACATTTGCCGCTATTTTTATGAATATTATTGATATCATTCATCCAACAGAAGATTAGGCCAGTAAAGGAGGTATGACGTTCGTAAATTGGAATTATAGATCTTCTCATGTCGCTTCTAATTTCGCAGTAATTTACATAATTTTGATTACCGGGATTTGTATGAAATCTTCAAAATACGTTCACAGTCGTTGTAGCTTCAATCTGTTCTTTATATTTCATGAAAATAATGTCAGTACAAATGACTTTTAAAAGGCATTTTCGTTGTCAAAATGCTGCTTTCGCAGGGAAGTTACAGAGGTTCGAAGTCGACCAAAATCCCATACATTTACTGTAATCTTAGCCGCGTTTGCCCCCCCCCCCCCCAACCAATATGGCGTCATTATCCGTGAAAAAGGTCTATTGGCACTGTTCCGTCCTGCTGATCATGATCTTAACCACTGAACGATTTCACATACATGTCGCGGGACGGTTACAAACCATTTAAAACAAACATTTTTAGCACTTTATCCGCCGACTGGTTAGATCAGTTGATAGAGCACCAGACTGCCGTGCGGGGGTCCCTGGTTCAATACCCTGCCGGACATCTTTAAATAGCGACCTTTCGATTGGAGTACGACTACGTCTACGAGTGTGAGTTTTCCCTACTGAGCACGCGCATTAGGTTTCGAGGTCGAGATTTTTCCAAGTGCGCGTGCTCAGAATGGAAAGCTCGTACTCCAATCGAAAGGTCGCTAATAACTGAGGAAAAAGTGCTACATTTGTAGTGACATTTGCAAGTGGTTACACTTTGTAGTGTTCTGGGATAAGGACGATTGAACCATACACGGTTCATACACCGCTTTTTTTAGACCAAAAATTCAAGGCCTTTCAAGGACCACATTTTGAAATTTCAAGGACCTCTCTTTTATTTACGTCAAAGAATTTACCCAAGAAAATAGTCTGACAATACGATTCTTGCTCATTTTCCAAAATGTACATGCGTTAAAATAATGGAAAAGGCTCTGGTAACCATTATCGACCCCACAGCTTGTCACGTTTGTATGACATGACTTGAGTGGCTGATTATCTTTACTAAGTTTTCAAAGATTGAAAATGCGGGTCAATAATATTTCAAGGACTAGGAATGAATAGCAGAGATTTTCAAGGACTTTCAAGGCCTTGAAAATGTACTCTCAAAATTCAAGGGTTTTCAAGGGTTTTCAAGACCCGTAGGTATTTGCCTCTGGTACGTTAAAGAACAACTAGGGACGTAATAAACCCGGCTGTGACTACCCCTAGATTCTCTAAAAGATGCAATCTCAGCGAGTGGCGTGCGTTCATGGAATGGATTCTGAAACATACCCAATGAGTGTGATAACGCCTGAAAAACACCAACAGTAACGGGACTTGGTGAACCAGAAACGGTGCCTACAGAGCGGAGACAAATCAAAATTACTATTACTTCAATAACGATCGACTTCAGGACAACATGAGCACATGAAAGGAATCGTACACGAGCTGCGGAAGCCAGGAAATCTTTTTTCC
>BLFK01000484.1:342029-375387 GCA_014634185.1 Astreopora myriophthalma
AAAAAGAATACTTTTACTCGGAATAAACACAATACGCGTTCTCTTGAGATGGTTTTGGCGCGAAAATCGTGCGCGGCCGCCGAAATGTCAGTCTTAGTCGTGTCCAGACTATTCCGAGCGTTAGTTCTCAGGCCATAGTAATATATTCTCACCAGGTCCACCCACACACAAAGCCAAATGAGCCCAGACGCACTAAGATATATCGGAGAATCGGCCCGAGGCTTTGCGAGTCGGTAGGCCATGAGAGACTATATTCCATCGCTGCGGGGAGGAGGGTAGGGCCAAATCTCCTAGCACGGGTCTAGAGACATTAAACTTTGCTGGAACTGACTGAATAAACAAGTAACTACTCTTAAATAGGGCAGGAAGGCTCGTGAGAATGCTATGCATTCCCCTGGGTCACGCCGGGACTTTAGGGAGTGCACAGTGGCTTATTTTGGCTTTTGCGCGTGTATTCCCCAGGTGAGAATAGCCACATTAAATATTCCGTTTTCGGAATACAGGTTTGTTTTTTTTTTTCGGACAACGTTAACCTTATTTCAACTATTCCGTTATTATCTCAAACCGGAATAGGAATGCGATTCAATCACATATCCAAAATGGCACCCAAAAAATGAAGTTGAAGTTGTCCGCAGATTCCTTTGAAAATTCTAGCATTTGATTTTCCCACGAAAACCCTCGGCAGCTCTAGTGGCTCGTTGAATGACCTCAAATTTGTCAATACGTGAAAGTCACAATTAGGCTAACAAGCCCAAAAAATGAACTCAACTGAAATCTGCTGGTACCAATGAATAACTAGTTATTCTTCACATTTTTCACCTGTACAAGTGATCTCCATACTGAGTAAATATATCAATGAGCCCATCCGAATAGTGCTGACTCCTCGCCAAACTTAAAGACAACAAAGAAAGACATCATTGCTATGAACTACATGCACATTCTACAACTCAAAATGTATATTTCTAATTTTTTAGCACTCTTCATTTGAATGTCAATTTTTGCAATTATTTTGGTTTCGCATTACGACGCCCTATGATGGAATCCAGTCACTTCGTTCCATGGCCAGATCGTTCCAAGTCCGACAGTTCGTTCCAAGTTACGGTCATATCGTTCCACTTTTAAAATGTCACATCTTTCCACTTTTAAAATGTCAAGAGTCCGACACATCGGTCGCGTTGCTTACGGTTGAAACAAGTCTTACGCAACTTTCTGAACTAAAAAGCAGCTAAATTAAAACCAACCATGAATAATTTGCACGCGTTTTTCCTCACTTGGCACTCATGGCTACATGTCTTCGCTTCGAGTTCTTATTGTTATCATCAAAGGTAACTCATTCCTGGGTTCAAACTATTTTCAATTCTTATCGGTTTGTTTAATTGTTTGCACTGTTTTGATTGGCAGGAGAGATAATTATCTTCACTTTTCCTTTATGACACTCCAATGGAAACCGGAGTATGTTAGTACAAGACTGCATTTTTGACCATGTCACAAATTCGTCTTGAATTTTAAGTGTACTCAAGTCATTACTTTACTACCTTATTGCCATTGCATACAGGTTCTTCTTGAAAAGAATTTCTAGCTTCGTTTGAGTGTCCTTTTCTTCAAGCTGAAAAATCTGAAGTGAACATATGGTAACCACTAAACTTTTGACTTATCTCAAGGAGCATTGAGTTGGGCCAGGGAAGACAACTGCCGTAGGATGGCGAGGAGGCATCATTACTTAGTGCATCCAATGATCCTTGACATTGTCTTGGTAGTTATACCAACATCATGGATCTTTAGCACAAGCGTTTTTCAATGAAGGATGGCCCCTGTAAGTGTAGTATTTCCCCTCTGATCTGCCCTGGCACTACCACACTTGTAACATGAAGTCTCCTCACTCCTATAAGGGGCATGGTACTCCAAAGTCAGGGTGAAAACACTCCACAGGAAGATTAAAGCCCCCTTGCACTTGGCATGTGCTTCTCGAAAATACCCTGTGCTTTTGGTCCCAGTCATTCTTAGACTGGGCATATTATTGACATAGTTTCTCCTTGTATGTGCAAGTGGACTCAAAATAATAAGTTTTACCTTATTTTCTACTGTGAGGACAAACAGGCTTCCCCATTCACAAAGGACATCAATCACACCATGGAACGTCCCTGTAAAAGCTGGAAGAAAAACAGCATAGTTCACTAGGCATTCCAGTAGGCACAGCTGACTTTTAACAAATGTGGCTTCTACAGGTACATGTAAAAATGGCCAAATTGCAAGGTTGCAGCGAATATGCAACTGAACTCATAAAAAATGCATCGACAACAGCAGTGTTTATGACAGTAGTAGCTATGACTTGACATTTGACCATAAATACAGTAGAAATAATTTAACTTCTCAGAGCACTTACCAATAAACTTGTTTTGATTGTCATATACAGTAACAATGTTAACATTTCTGGGTTGAGAATTGCCCCTGCATTGAAAATGGAAGAAATGACAATCAATATAGTGAGATTCTAGCCCAACCTCACCTTGATCAGAGAAGATTTTTACCAAACATCAGTTGTAACATGAGAAAGTGCAAGGCTCTAAAAGCTTTAATCACATTATTTTTCCTGGATACATATCTGTTCACTAGTTTTGAGTTGATCATGACCTCTTTAGTAGTCATGGGGGTACCAGCTCAAATCCAATCCTAGTAAAATGCGCTTGGTTCCAACACGTTGTAAAAATTTATGGAAACTACATGTTTACAAAAACTGATCTGATGCCAACTCATCGTCAATACCAAAAATGCACTGATATCCATTTCATTTCAAAATGCATTCGGATCCATTATATTTTACAATTTTATGGTAAACTATATCGTTTCCAAAAAATAAAGTGCGTTTAGATATTTGCATAATCAATGAAAACTAAACAAACGAAGCATCACAAACAGCCAAAAAAGAGAGATTAAACAAAATCGCAAATTGGATCTCAGAAGGCTCAGCTTGGACAATTAAATCTATTGACAATCATTACATCAACATAGTAAAATTCAAGCCATTACAAGGTAGCTCATATATTAATCTATCAAAAGAGCTGAAGATTGAGTAATTTGAAGAATAATGACAATGAACATTTTTACCAGGTCAAAGAACAAACAGTCTTACCAGATCAATTACCAAATAGTTTACTAAATGATAAAATTTACCAGATTTTTTACCAGCTGGTAAATTTATGGGTAAAAATCTGATAGGTTAATAACTCATTTCATCGGGGAAAGTCCCAGTAACATCATAGACTTCCTGTTTTTGTGAAAATGTCATGCTATGGTGATTTTAGAAACAACATAGTTTACCATAACATTGTAAAATATAATGGATCCGAATGCATGCAAATGGATGCCAACACATTTTTAGTATTGAGGATGGGTTGCCATCACATCAGTTTTTGTAAACATATAGTTTCCATAATTTTTTACATGTTGGAACCAAACACATTTTAGTAGTATTGGGTTTGAGCTGGTACCCCATCCCTTTTTGCATTCAAAACAGTAGTATTTTGAATATCTGAGTTTTAACTGTACAAGACCTAATATATTACAACTTGGTGACCACTGCACTGAAAATCAGCTAAAGTACATGTTAACTGTAGCTCCTGTTTTACTGTTGAAGTTGCAGGGCATGTAAATATGTTCAGAAATGCAATTTTGTGCCTTCCAAGTACATGCAGAAATTTATTTGGCAATTGAGTGGTGATCAACCTTACAAACAAAGAAGCAAAGTAACCCAAAGAATTTGCGACTCCCTACAATGCAGCCACAATCATCTCTCACCCAACTGGCCTCTGTAACTGCTTATTATCTTGACTGACAACCACAAGATAACCACGCCACCAAGTTACCATTTGCTTTTCACCTGTCAAAATACAAGTGATCAAAATTGTTTTTCTCTTTGAAAGCACATACGTGCAAATCAGCAAAACTGAGTCCAAGCTACTAAAATGACAGACTTGGAAATAATCCTATCTAGCAAATACATGAACATAACCACCTCTGTCTCCTCCCTTTCCATACCTTGCTCATGTTGAGATGTACTCTAATAGTCAGAAGACATTACATCTTGCTACAGTTGAGCTATTGTCGCACGCAGCCAAATTTTGGATGGCCACTTACATGTAACAAATATCACACAGTACCACATAACACAAATATACCTTCAAAAGCTAAACAAGGCCCTCTTCCATCAGTTTGGTAGAAGTATAATGCCTACAGTGTAAAAGAATTATGAAACCAGTGAGGTTTGGTAAAATAACTGTAAATTGAGTGCATGTACTGGGGGGCTAACATGAATATTGTACATGAGCACTTGTTCCATACAGTGGATGTTGTAACAACAGCAACTTTTGGGAGTCTTTCTGACCAATGACGTACAGTGATGTATATATATTTGACAGCTAATTAGGTAGAACAAAAGAAAGCTGCACAACTAAAGATGGTCATGCCACACAAAAATTAAAACGATTTTTGAGTTTTTGTGTTCGACACATTTTCAAGACGTAGAGTTCATTTGTATAATTATTTTCCCTGAGTAATCATGGATTATTGGAGTGCATTCAACATGTTTTTTTTAATGGCAAAATGGCACCTAAAATTTGATGGCATTCTGAAGAATTGCTTCCTAAAGCTTTGTACTTGGCTACTCAAGACACTTGCTGCACAAAACCAAACGATTTTCTCCAGATTTGGTAGATAGCAAAAATTATTTACAGATATATAAAATCATGTCATGTAGGCTGACCTCTTTGCGAGCGACAATAAACTGGTTTTCTTGGGAGGCATCACTCATTACGGAACATCTGAGCTCACAGCCATGGGCATCCAACACTTCCTAAAATGATGAGATTAGAGAGAGACCAAATCACTTAGAGTGATGAATTAATGACTGGATGTGCAATAAATGACAACAAACACAAGTTGGGCGTAATTAATTTGGAGCAGGGAATGTACTGGCAAGGCTCCGATACAGCCACCGACCATCTAAACCACCGGATGAGGGGCCTCGACACATGGCGCCATGCCGGGGGGTGCCTCATGCCTGTACTGCAAGGCCGGCATAGTTGCTGGCATAATGTCCTGGGGGCGAGTTAACCCAGTCCAGCGGAGAACAATATGCCCCCTCCCTGATGGGGCTTCAGCACAGGGCTGAAGGGGTGCCACAGACAGCCATTCCCCGCCTATACTTTATGAATTAGAACTGAGTAGGTAACAGGCAGCAGAGGTACCAATGGTTAAAAGCCAGAAAGCAAAACAGGAGGGAGGGAAGGAGGGATAAAAATACTGCGGCGCAAAAAGAACTAGCCGCAAAAGGTCTGACAGTTAAGGGTCGTGGGCAAAGGGAGAGAGGCAACCTAATAAAGTATGATCACATGATAGGCAGAGAGTCATCCCCAGACTCCAACCAGAATTTGCTCTCCGTCATTCACTTCTATTTTATTCTAAAATGTCAATTTATGCCAAGATGGACAAATTTGCAATAATTGAAGTAACTAATTTTTAAGCAAGATTTAAGCACCACACATCAAGTAAAATTAGTTCATTGATGTCTGTTTTCTGAGGACATCAGCCTCTCTCTCTTACACGGCGATCCTTGGCAGACATGTTGTACGACAGCACAGCCTCTGTCGTCACCACAAACAGTGTCACACTGTCACTAGTCTGCTTGAAGGCAAGTCCTACAAGACACAATATTAAGCCACCTCCAGTAAGACTACTATTAACTCATTAATTTTAAGTTACACGTTGGACTTAAGACATTTCAACTCTGGACAACTGACAAAATTTACATCCCTGACCCAGTTGTTCAAAGCCTGAATAACTCTACCTGGTAGTAACTACCCAGCTCTTTCAATCATGCAGACAGATTTCTGTATCACAACCCTTCACCAAGAATATAAAGTCACATAGTCCGCATAACTAACAGGGGCATAGCTAGCCTTTAAGCCATTATGCATGGGCTTAACGAGAGTTTTTAGTAAGACTGTTGAACACTGGCAACATTTAATAGACTTGACTTACACTGTACAACTTGGGCTTAAATGGAAAAAATGGCTGGCTACGCCCCTGTGTAAGTACAAGAATGTATAAAAAAATCCTCAGCAAATGTTTTGCTTAGCATAGCCTTTTCTTGTTTGCTTGTTTTTGTTTTGTTTGTTTTGTTTTTGTTGTTGTTTTTTTGTTGTTGTTGGCATAACAAGAAACAACAAACAATTAACAAACTACACTGTACAAGTACAAAATAAGCAACAGGGTTAGTTTCCAAACAAACTGTGTTGCTGCATCAGTGGGTGAGTGAAGCATAACTGCAGTTCCTAAAAGGCATACGTTCTTGATGGACACACGGGAAAATAAAGGACTGAACAGACTACATCAAACAATTTCTTTACAGTAAATTAACAACGATCCTCCAGATGTGGAGGTTAGGCTTGAGGCTAACAACCTCATCCTGTGAAAAAGTACTTGTTACGGAAACAGCAAATTAACAACTGCATCGCTTAGTGGAGGTTGGGTGCCTGGGAAGTCCAGGGGCTTCCACTTTGGCACAGCCAGCCCCTAGACAGAGTTATGCCCCAAGGCTGGTAAATCCCCGCCTCCCAGCCATGAGCCCCCCATGCCAACAGAACCAGGCCCCCGTCATACTGACTAAGCGGTGGAGGAAGAAATATAAATACAAATAATATAATAAAATAAAAAGGGGGAGATAACAAGAAAAGAGGAAGGGAGAGATGGGGGTAAATGCAACACCCAAAGGCTAAGTCAAGCCCAATGGCCACCATGAACGCGGTATGAAGCACATGGAGCTGATGCAAGCAAGGCAAAGGGCGCCTGAGCCACGACCACTGACGGACAACTGACAGAGACCACTGACAGACAAACCTGACGGTGCTCTTTGTTTAAAAACTGTAAGGAGATTTGAAAGCTGACATTTCAAGCATTAGTGCTTCATCAAGAAACGTCAGCTTTCAATTCTCGCAGTGGTGCTTAATTTACTTTTATCAACTCATCTGATACAAACAAATTTAAGTACATGTACAAAACACTACCTCATTAACATGCTACAAGAAATAACCAGTTAACAAACTCTTCAATCAACATACGGCATCACATTTCTACCTGTTACAGGATGTTTGTCCTGATGAACAAGCCTCTGTTTTGTGTGCCTACAAAATAAAAACCAAGGGCAGTTTTTTTTCTAATAGGCAAGTGTCAGGACAACTTCAGTGCCTTGCAGTGAATAAAATGTATGCACACAAAGTCATGATTGGAATGCGAGCCAACTTGAAAAACATGCAAACCTAAACTGAAAGCAAAGAAATTGCATAATTACATTTGAAACAATAATTGGAAACTGCTCTTTTGCTTAAAAATCATTACTGCAGCAAACAACAATCCTAATTGCCTTATGAACAACCATAACATTGCCCTAAGTTCCCACCTGTCTCTGGTGATGTCTCCTTTGTATACGAGAACACTGCCATCAGCAAATCCCACAGCCATCTGTGTGAGGTTCTCCAACAAAGCAATGCATGACACCTGCAAACAAGACAAGGTACAATGTACTTGCACAGTTGTACAAACCAGTTAACATATTTAAAATCAAAACATCACTGCACAGACAATAATTCTCACACCATAGGTCTCCTGATAATTGACGGTTGTGACTATAGGCATTGTTTTTATGAGCCTCATTTTGAAACATCTGTCATGATATCAAAGGCTAAGCAATGACGCAGAACCAGGAATACTAGGAATAACGTTCTTTAATCAGTTCGTTCACTGAAGCATCGTCTCATATCTTTTTGGTACACACTCTGTCCTATATGTTGTTGCATAATCATACATGATCATTTGTAATAGGGTGATTAAAAAATATGTGTGGAACGCCATGTGCAACGTGATGCAATAATTATCATGACAAGGTCTTCATAACCTAATCCTACACGAGAATAGTCAACAGTTTGGTTCAGAATCCTGGCATCCTCTGTTAATTCTTGTGCAATGACAATCCATTGTAATCACTTGAAATTACTTTATAAGACCTGGACAGTTCTGAATGCAACTTAAAATAAGCAGAAGTTAAAATAAGAAGTTAAAAAATAATATACATAACATTTCATACTGTATTTATTCTAATAAACACCCTGAGCATTTATAGAAAAAATTACTTTGGGAAAAGGGCATTTATTAGAGAGGGGTCATTGTTAGAGAGTGGCATTTATTTCAAAAGTTTGTATTTCAAAAGCTGGGCTGCAAGGATTCTCCAGGAAGAACTGACCCATATTAAAGATAAATATACTCATTTTGAATTCAAGTACAAACATTCATTGCTCTACAAAGAACTTCATCTCGTTAAAAGTTAAAAATTGCCTCTTGGTGTTTTATCTTCTTGAAAGGAAGGGAGCATTTATTAGAGAGGGACGTTTAATACAAATTTCTGCAAGTTGAGGGAGGCATTTATCGGATAGTAGGCAGTGCTTCAAGCTCAACTTCTTTCAAAGTCGCCTTTTGGTGACCTAAGCAGAAAAAGTGGTCGCCAGGCATGAGGTATTGGTCACCAAATTTAAAAAGACACTTTGTGTAATATTACATAAGGGGCAATACCGCTGACCATACTGGTTTACCGCTCGTCTTTGAACATAATGGCTGCGCAGCCTTGCTGGTGAACACAACATTTCAAGGCAGAAATCTGGGGTAGAAGTGGCAAATTACCCAGAAGGAGGAACATAATATTTTGTGCCTTCAACTTTGTAAAGGTCATAAAAACATTACAGCTTAGCAAATGACCACCAAACTCAGGTCGACAAACTGGCCACTTTCACCGCAATCTAAGTTGCCAACTTTTTTTCCTACTTGCCATGGCGACCAAAACGGTCGCAGCTTGGAGCGCCGGTTGGCATTTATTAGAATAAATACGGCATACAGTATTCTCTGTGATATGGAATATAATAATACTGTCATCTTACATAAGCTGCTTTTGGAAAGATCCAACATACCGGGACAGGCTTGTTTCCAGGAATGAGACGCTGCATACAGCAGCACACTGGATTTCCATACTTGTCAATCTGGAAGAAAATGTTGATTAAAATATATATGTTTCTTACCACCATTTGATGACCATGTACAGGGACTTGTGGTTATGAACAATTAGGGATAGGCAAAATCAAACTACACCTAACTTGAGACAATTACCCCACACCCTGTCCCCAAAGGGCAAAGACTCTTGTTTGGAACTCGTCATTTAGGCTGGTGTGGAGGGGGCCACACAAGGAGCGCCTAGGTTCCAGGTGTGGTCAGCGGTTTGTTACATTAGTCTATGCTCCATGATTCCTCGTCCTTGTGAGTCGTAGGACATACGTGTTGCGTTGTGGCAGGAAGATTTAGCGTTTTCGTGGAGCATTTGCTGAAGCGTTTTGTTTAGATTTTTTTTTTGGAGCATTTAGCGCTTTTCCCCTTCCCTTCCTCCTCCCATAACCACTGTTTTTCTAGCAGTGTGACATGTGCTTGTCCTTTGTGCCGCAATGGGGCCTCATGGCTGAGTTGCCAAGATTTGCCAGCCATGGGAGCAGTTTCATCTAGGAGCTGGCTGCCAATAGTGGAAGCTCCTGCAGTGTCTGATCTAGGATTTCCAGCTAGAAGGGCAATGTGTCCCAGTCAACTTCAGAGGGACATTTGATTTCCATTTTTGGGGGGTCACTATATTTTTTTAATTCTAATGTGCCAGGTGTTATGTTATCAAGAAATGCAATGTTCAAGAGTGAATTGAACATAGAGTCATGACCTGGAGGAAAACTAAAATAAGTTTATTCACGGGAGAGTAACAAATCTGAACCGAATTTTACTTGCTACAACACAGTTTTTCAACAGCTGAAGTGTGCCAAAATGACCCAGAACAGGTATTTGAAGGGGACATGTTTGCTCAAACCGCAGCAATCCTGCAATGGCGTGCTCTAGATCAGACACTGCTCCTGGGTGTCTCAAGCACCCAACCCCCATTCAGCAACACAGTTGTTAATGCTAAATTTGTTGATACGGGAATAAATTATTTTAAAAGTGGTCTAAGTAATTGACAACTAGTCTTCTTGCACACAATGAGGTATCGTACTGTGTACTGTATTGTAGCCCTTGTAGTGGGATATGTATCGTATCATGGGAAAATGTATCATTGCAGCCCTACAACAACTGTGACACTTCAATACCAAGGTACTGATGACACCCTAACAGTAGTAACCCTGATTAACAACTGCATTGTCATTCACTTGGTTGCCTGGGATGTCCAGGGGCTTGACTACTGGTGACCAGCAAGCCACTCCCATGAATGGCAATTCTCTCCCTGTAGTCATACTGTACCTTGTCTAGATTCCAAACTCTGATAATAGGATCAATTCCATCAACTTCATCTTCCTTAAAAGAATTTTTTAAACACGTATAAGCATGCGGCAACAGAAATAATGAGGAACAAAGTACTTAAAAGTACCTTCAGATACCTCTTTTTATCATAATTAGGCCCTGTACAGCCCCATGTTTCCTTTCATTGTAAAAACTATTGACAAAATACCCACATGAGGGCCATACACATTAGTGCAAGTGGGGCCAGAAAAAGCCATACAGCCCTGTTAGGAACATGTACAGCTCCGTGTGATAGGATTTTACATGATTGTTGTGTCTAAACATCTAAGTTTATTTACAAACAGACAAGCAAATACAACTCCAAATTTGTAGCTTTTTCTGTCCCAACTTTACCCTCTGAGTGGTCATGAATAGTATAAAGAGGCCACATGATAAAATGCTTATTGAATGAGTTAAGATCGGGCCAGACAGGAAAATGCTTGGCCCATGGTCATGGCCCACTCACCCCAACAGTAAATAAAATATTCTGCTGCTTTAATTGGTAAAAATGAGACACGCGTATTTCATAGGCCTTGAAGGAGGTGATGGTCAAGTCACGACACAGAAAGTGAACAAATCCAGATGAATCTGTTGGACAGTACAAAATGAAGCAATCAAATTATTGTATGTCCTGGTAGGCCAACATGATGCCTTACATGTAAGAAAACAGCTGAATTGTGTAATTGCAATGGCAAAATTCTGATAAAATGAACCTGACTAGCAATAAAATAATAATTCATTAATACTCTAGTACTGCAAACTTCTGGAGTGTGGTGCTTAAAAAATAATCAAAAAAGCCTACCCAGATTAACATCTCATTACAAATTCACTTCATTACCTCATGAAGATGCAGTCAAAAGCTTCAACATATAAGCGAATTTTAATTGCTCATAGATTTATGCAACAACTGGTGTGTTAATCTTTCAATGCTTTACAAGTGATTAAAAACAAGACAAACTTTAGCCAAACTTACCACCAATTACCAGCTGACCTCTTCCACTTGTACATGCTGTGATGTCCACATCCTTAAAATAAAGAAATTACATTGCCATAAATTGCAGCAAATGGAACTACCCAAGGAACACTTCAAAAGGGAGGATTAATGGTATAAACAAAAAAATTCCAAAACCTCAAGACTACTTGTATGGTTGTGCATTCTTGTGTAAATCGATTAATAGAACCTCAACCCTCAATTCAGGCAGGTGAAGTTCTAACAAGCTGCATAACAAAAAATATAGAGCTAACACTATTGACCTTCCTTTGTCATCTCATTGAGACAGCAAAAGCCATTGCCAATGCATATGTTATATGAACAAGAAGTGGTTTTGAACAGCATTTAACTATAAAAAATTGCAATGAAACATTTCTTAAAATCATTTTAAGATTTAAAAAATTTTGCTAAAAAAAGGGACGATGTTTCGACGTTAGCTAAACGTCATTATCAAGTCAAAATATGTTAGTGGATTTAGGTCTATAAATACTAAAAAACAATAGCTAATTTAAAAGAAAGAATTGTAATGTGAGAAAAACGAATGATTAAAAATATTAAACAAACAGTTTTGCACGTATGGAGTCCGTCTGGGTATTTAAATTGGGCTTAAAGATTCTTAATGAAGAGCATTTCAAATACCAAACAATCAAATTTGCCCTGGCACTTTCTTAAAACTGTGAATTGGTTTTCTTAAAGAATCTTAAGCCCAATTTAGGGAAAGCCCAGGAAAAGCCTTCTCTGAGGACATTACAACTGGCATTATAAACACAACTGTGCAAACGGTGGAAACCATACATCTGTTTTTCGTGGAGCCAATCCACTTTTAGCGGCCGTGGAAACAACAAAAATGGCCTCACGTGATCAGTATTTTGGAAACCGCAGAGTAGCAAAAAAAATGTTATCACCTGACCAGAATTTTTTAACCGGAGACTGAAACCAACGGTCCGTGAAGCGCCCAGAAAAAAAGCCTTTGTCTACGGACGCCTGAGAACGATGGTATGAAAATTAGTTTTCATTCAAGAGTAAAGTGAAAACTAATTACCGTCACAAACAAAATCGCACTTCGATTCGCTTGAGTATCACTAGTCTGGTGGTGACTCTGGGCTTCCAGTGATCGATCATCTCGTTAAGGAGATGCTTTTTCAGCAGTATCAGTGCAAAACGTGAAAGTAGGCGATTTCAAATTATTCGACGTATAACACGAACTTGAGCTCAATATAAAAGTGAATCAATATCATATGTGGAATTAATTAGCATCATTGCCTCCCTACCTTCAGACCAGAAAAATGCTCACCAGTCCCGGGATCCTTGAGAATTTCCTTATCGAAAAAATTGAACCTTCGCCACTACAAGACAACAGAAGTGCCTTTACCTTTTAACTTTATGATCCAAAATGGCCAATTAATTACAACACACACCTGCAAAAGCGCCATACCGCGCCAAAGACGTCTGTCTAGATTTGCTCACTCTCCGCCATATTTGTTCATCGTCTCGTGGTTTCATGGGATATATCAGCTTTTGAACCATATTTGGAAGATTTGATTGACGGCTTGCGTAATATGGTGAAGTCACGCAAAGCACGCGCATACGAACTAGCGAAGGAGCGGCCATTTTCTTTTGTTCTCGAGCACTTCCTAATCCAAGCGACGTGAGAGCTAGACATCGTTAATTGCGACGTTTTTAGTGACCTAGGCTATTACATTCTGGTGGGGTATGTCAGCGACTATCGATCAGGTAAAATTTCCTTCGATCTGTGTGTTGTTAGGCTTATTAAGCGGCTCCGAAAGCAACAACCACTAATTCAATTCTAATTTCCTCTTGCATTCCACATATTTTCTTTCCTCGTGTGTTCGCAGCGACCCAAGGATCATAGTGGAAAAGGTACTTTGCTAAGCTCTTTAAAACATCAGTTTAGCAGGAAAGTAGTCTTTTTGTTCACTCATCACTTTAACTTATTACTGGTTTCATGAATTTTAGGTTATGCGAATAAAAATGGTGAACTACAAAATGTGGCGACCGAAGAACTCGATCGATACCTTCATCCGGGAACGAAACAGGTGAGCTTTTTGCGATATTTGCTTTTGAAATGTGTTCGACTTCGTTCATTTGCAGTCTTAATGCGTTTTCGCATCGAGGGAGTCAAGTTAGGTCATCTTTACTGAGTGTTGCCATGTTTTCTCTCTTTTTCTCTTCTGACGACCATGGCGTCTTGGCGCAAATATGGCCTCCCTTCGTCCCCGATGGCGTGAATGCATGTTCAGGGCAATGACAAACAGTTGAACTCTCAACAAGTAAACACAAGCTTGCCGAACCAGTTGACAGACACTTATTTGCCTCCATTTTACCCGAGTACAACAACTGGATCTAATACGGGACTGCCACCAATGCCTTTTCCTTACCTGAATGCGGCGGGAATTAGCGATGGAACTTGGTCTACCGGTGTGCCTTCGCTAAACCCCAATACTCTTTTCACATCTTCGGGTTTCAGTGCGGTTGGAAATGGCGAACAGCTTTTGCCAGATCAGATGTTTAATCACAATGCTGGAGTGGCTGTTTCCACAAACGCTTATCTAAGCAGCTTGGGGCACAGTTCCCAGGGACCTCCAGCACTGTATTTCCCAGGGACATCAAATGACATCTCCTGGGGAGAGCAAACTCAAGCCAGTGGAGCACAGTTGCTACCAAATTTTTACCAACCACCACCCCCTCCGACTTCAGAACATGGAGCCTTAAATCCCATCGGGGTCGACATTGACTCTTTGAAAGGAGAGGAGTTTGGCTCCTCTGGCAATGTGGAAAATGCGCTTTCTAGTTTGGCTCTTGGTGTGGATGACAAAGGAAAAGAAGGGATGAATGATAAGGGAAAGGTGACTAGTGTGTCGAATGTCAGTGCTTCAGATGTTAAACCAAAATCTTGGGCTGCGATTGCAAGTCAGCCTGCAAAGCCTAAGCCAAAACTACCACCACCAAAACCTAAGCTGCCTCCTCCACCATCTTCGCAACAAGCTGTGGCATCTTCGAAAGTTGAATCTGGAGGCTGGGGAAATGCTGTCAAGTCAGGGGCTTCAAAGCCAGCTATTGGTCGTGGCACTAGGTCGCGGCCAAATACTGCAGGAGGAACTGTCTCTGGAAATCCTGGATCTTCAAATCCACCTGTTACTCCATCAGAGTCTGTTCCTATTCTTGAAAAATTGAAAGCCAAGAATTGCTACAATCCAAGGGACTTCTCTCTTGAACAGAAAAACGCCCGCTTTTTTATTATCAAAAGCTACAGTGAGGACGATATTCATCGTTCGATCAAATACAGTGTCTGGACAAGCACTGAGCATGGTAATAGGCGTCTGAATGAGGCATTTAAGGAGCAGAAAGGTCACAGTGCTCCCACGTATCTCCTCTTTAGTGTCAATGGGAGTGGACACTTTTGCGGTATTGCCATGATGTTGTCTGAAGTGGATCTGGATATTGAGACTGGGATATGGTCTCAGGACAAGTGGAAAGGAAAGTTTGAGGTAAAGTGGTTCTATGTCAAAGATGTGCCTAACAATGCACTGCGTCACATTCGATTGGAAAACAATGACAACAAACCTGTCACAAATTCCCGTGATACTCAAGAAGTGCCTCCAGAAAAAGGCAAACAAGTCATGAAGATCATTCATTCTTACAAGCACCAGACCTCGATCTTTGATGATTTTGGCCATTATGAGAAACGGCAGGATGAGGAATTCAAAAAGGTAAAATATCTCCAATTGTATTTCAAGGGCCAACAAAATCATTGTAAGTTTGAAATAGCTGTCAAAGGCTATTTATTAGCATTTAAATCAAGGTGAGGGTCATCTTCATCAAGTAAGAGATACTAGTTTCTAATGAAATTCTTACTGCAAACCAACTCTTTGAATCCAAAGTCAAGTAGCAGTATTTTCAGGTAGTGCTATTTGTTCTGTTGTTCAGGCTGCTTTAAAGGATTTGTGTTTGTGGATTTGCATTACAGTACATGCAGTAGGTGTTGTTGGGAGGAAATTCCATTTTCCCTTTAACACGGGAAATGACATTTCATGAATGTAACCACGCCACACCAAGTTAAATTTCCCCAGGTAAATAACAAGGGTGCTTCGATCCCATGGATCAAGAGCCAGTTACAATGCTCCATTTGACAGCAACAGAAAAGCAGAAAAAAAAACTGGCTTTTTTTTCCCAAACTTCCAGGTTCTTCACTGCTTAAGTCTTGTGCAAAGTTGTGAGTGTTTGGCACTTAAAATGAAGACATTACCCACTTGCTAGATCTATTGTAGAAAGGGAAAAAAAGGAAAATATATTTTCCTGGAGAAAACTGAAACATCTTGAGTGTACAAATCCTCAAAACAACCTTCTCACAAATTCCAAAAGTGATGTAAACCAATGTGTGGTTGACAAAGAAGACTTGCACTTGTAGGTGCTCAAGCCTCATTTTGTGGGCCTTGGATGAGTCTAGTTAACATCCCAATAATCAGTTGTATGGATTCAAGTACTGGCCCTCTTCTTATTATGTACAAATTGAAATACCTATAAAAGAAGCATTTTTCACAACTTCCTTCACAACATTTGTGGGGAAATGTTCACTTGCCACAGTAAATATTGACATTTAACTGCATGTTACCATGGTAGGTAAGCTAAAACCACTGTATTTATTACTATTATTATTACTATCATTATCATCATTATTATTATTATTGTTGTTGTTGTTGTTGTTGTTGTTGTTGTTATGGTAAATTTGTGTTATTTTTGTTTCCTTTTGGTAGGGAGGCAAGAAAGTGGTTGGCGTCAAGGCACCCTAAAAGATGGCAAGAATATTCAATCCATGGAATTGTCATTCAGCGAAACAGAGAAACCACAATTAAACTCTTGACTTTATAGTATTTGTTTCAAGTTTTGTGAAGGAGCCTATAGCAGAATCACTTCTTGGAGGATTCGGGTCATTCAGCTACTGTAGTGATACAATATTATATAATCTTTGCATTGGGAAGGGAACTGGTCATCATAGACTAGAGTAATGTATGCACAGAGATACCTAGCATTGAAAGTGTTCTGGCTTTTGATGGTTTGGTGGCCATGCTAAGTGAAGTAAAAATCCTGTAATTTTTATTCCTTGTGTAGGTTCTGAATCTGAACAATTCAGCTTGCTAGTGGACTTGCTCTATACAGCTGCTGCCATTTCAAGTTTATTTAGAAAGGGTTCCATTCACAATAAAAAAAAACTCCAGTATAAAAATTATTGTTGTTCTTTGGTCATTGTTCTTGCGCCAATGGGGTCCAGAGTATTTTAACGGTAGATTCAGCCATCTCGGTGGATTCTGAGATTTCAAATTAAGGCTTTCATTTTCGCTAAGTTTTGATCGAGAACCAACCAATTGAAGGGTTGTTTGCATAACCGTCGTAACTGAATGTTTTTTTTTTTATTTGGGTTATTTCGTCAAATCAAAACCGAATTTCGTGCAATAAACTACGATGGCCCACAAGGGACACGCTGCAAATAGAAAAGAAAGCACGCAAACAAAAACGAAAACACCCAAACAAAAACGAAAACATGCTGATTCTGACTCCTTCAATTGTCTGCGTTGCAAGTCGTACGTAGAAAATGAAGGCTATTCGATGAAAACAGGCCAAAATAGTTGTTCTTCCTGCATCTGTTGTCATCCTGCAGCCCTCAACTTTTTCGTGCGTCTTGCAACAATTATTTGCGGAAGTTACCGGTATGCACCGTTTATTTCTCGAAATTGCGCCGCGATTTGACGAAATAACCCAAATATGACTAGTAACTAGTAATAGTTATCACTAAATCTGCCCCCGCTTTTTTGCTTATTGAAACAATGAAATTATTATATTATTCTGTTATCCTACATGCGTGTCCTGTGGACGTAACAAGATGGCGCTTTGGTGGCCTCAAGTCTAATTAGTCAGAGATGTAATTGTTACGGGACAGATTTTGAAGATGCAGCCTTAGCGTTTTGACTTCTTTATTCTGGCATGGAACTTCAACACTCTACCGTCGCCGGCAGCTGACACTCTCTCCTAAAAACTGGCGTTTATATATATGCTCTTGCTGAGGTATGATTGGTCAACTAACCATACATTTGCTTGGAGAATAAAGGACAATGAGATAACAGCATGGGCGTAAGATTACGTGCCCCGGGCGTAGCACCTAGCTAAAATTGAGTTAATTAAATCGTTGAACAAATTGGGAGCAATGGAAACCAAAGTTTCCGCGGTCCTTTACACTAACCCGCGCGGCTAACCGCGGGAAAACTAACACTACAGATAATTACGTTAAGATAACTAACATGGTCGGTATTACAACTTTATAAGAAAGAGCCGCTAAGACGGTCCGCGTGTTTCCAACAACATTGGCGGAAATTCGGCTTTCGCCTAATACATTATCTCGTGGGAACGTTATTTAAGTTAACTGCGAGAGGCAATGACGTCATTCGCCCCTGAATAATTTTTCGGGGGGGGGCCAAATACATAGTCCAAAAATGTCGATTTCGACTGCATTATGAACGCGTTCTTTGTCGAACGCAAAAACGAAAATTCACTTGCGATAGTCATGCGCTAACAGCCCATCGATTGTGTTTTTTTTTGTTTTGTTTGTTTGAGTTTGTTTGTTTGGTTGGTGGTTGTTGTTGTTGTTGTTGTTGTTTTTTTTTTTCACTATTCAAGATAACCGTGGTAATTGTGAAGTTTCTTGTCTTTGCTGTTGCGAAGTCACTTCTGGATGTGTTGGTTGAACTTGCAGCGAACAATTCATTAGGCCCCTCAGAGCTTTACGCATTCCTTTGTTTCGACGAAAGTTCAATAATGGGTTCAAAAATCCATTAAGAACGAAAGCAAAAGTAGAAAACGGCTGGAACGGCCGAGGATCAAGACCATTTGCGTGCACAAGTAATCCAAGTAGAAGACCTGGCAGAAATGTTATTGACAACACTAAGAGAATCAAGCCGACAGTGTTTGCCATTCGTTTTTCCCTTTTCGTTATTAACACCATGCTTCTGTGGAGCATTCCCTGCGGTGCACTCTTCTTAAGAAAGAGGGCAAGATAAGAGTGTATAATCACAAAAGTGCAAACAAAATAAAACAAAAGTGGAATGACTCGTGCAGCTGGCAACCGTGGCGTCAGTCGGCCAGTTGTTGGAAATGAGGTGGAAAGTACAGATGAAATGATTGCACTGAAAAACCACGTTCCACAGATCAAAATAACTACACGTGACCTAGTCACGTGAGTACGGTACCAACACGGTTTTTTTACTGCCAGGTATCGGTCTCTGCTGATTGTCGCTAAGTTGCCAAGAGTTGCCAGCAGACAAAGAGGGAAAATAACATTTCTTTGGGCGCTTGGAAGATCGGTGCATTTGTGTTCGTGAACCATTACCTCAACAAACCAAGGGATGTGATTAAGTGAATACAGGATATCAGTCACTGCCAAACTACTTAGCATCAACATTGAAGGTTGGTGAAGAGATCTGGTTCTTGCCACGACACTGACGACCAGCGTGTTACAGACAAGTGAAAGGACGGCCACCAGAATGCCAACAGGAATAATAACATTGTTGGTAATGTGTCGTATCTTGAGTTGTGTTTCTTCAGGAATATTGGGTACCAGACAGGCGTGGTAAGCGGAGTACTGGCTGGACTGGTTGACAGTCATCTTTCCCTGCAAGTGAAAACGATGGCTCTTGATTTGGCCATTTCTGAGTTCAACTTAGACTCTTTTTCAAAGCGCGTCTAAGTACAAAAGTTTTCTGACGATAATTACTTTAAATTGAAAAAGTGATCCTCACACTTCCTGGACAATTTAAGCAATTGTCTCATATATGCACCTGAATTTTTCAAGTGCATATATGAGACAATTGCTTAAATTGTCCAGGAAGTGTGAGGATCACTCTTTCAATTTATTTCTAAACCGCACTTCACAGTCATTTCTTTCATTGATAATTACTTTACTTTGCACTGATGAATAAAAAGTGATTTTCATGAGAAAGACTTTGCACTTAGACTCGCATTGAAAACGGGGCTCAATTGAATATTGACTTGGAAAATTATAAGTAATGCACGGTGAAAAATGATATAAATAGCGATCGTATTGCCATTACGAAGAACTTTTTGGAAAGATGACCTTGCGGTGCCTCGTCACGGTACATCGGCCAAGCAACGTGCTGGCAGGTACCGCTACTGGTTCAGTTTTTCTTTTAGGCATTTGGTCTGCGCATGCGCATTTAGCTTGCTAATCCGATCCGCACCATATGGAACACACGATGACTATCAAAATTCTTATCATTGAACTGGATATATGTTACCTTTTGATGAAAACTTTCTAGTTGCCTGTTTGATACTCTTACACGAGAATTATACTAAGCTTTTCGAGGCTACATTTTATTAGAATCGTGAAAAGGGACAAATTAGCCTCCCCTTACCCTTGAAATGAGGCAGAGCATGATATTTGCTTTGCTGGAATGCCATCTTGAAATTTGTAACAAGGCAAAAGATTATTTGTTTTCGGGAGAAGAAAAATTTCGTTTATTTTAAGAGCAAAATAGAATAATGAAAGATTTGTCGGGAAACCGAATTGGGCAAAATTTGAAGATGAGAGTTTTTGAGAAGTTTTAGCCTGTGTGGCAGGCGTAATCGGCGAGGGAGCTTAGAAGCGAGGAAATGAGAGAAAAACGCTATTTTTCTCCTATTCTCTCTCTCTCTCTCTCTCTCTCTCTCTCTCTCTCTCTCTCTCTCCCTCTCCGATAACACCTGTCACGCAGGCTAGAGAAGTTTGTAATACTTAAATATTAGATACTAGGTATTAAATAAGAGAATTTTCGTTTTACCCCCGACATTGTCTGGGCACCTGTTAACGCCGGATTATGAATTGAAAGGCCAGACTGATGAAATTTACATCAAAACTTAAATCATTGTGGGACAAGGGAACGGAAAATAAGAGTCAAAGCACCGCGTTTGCCACAAACGACACTTAAACGTCAGGAGGAAATTTTATGTTTGCCGAAGTTCAATGAAAATTATTTGATCCAGTCTAGTTTATCTCTAGCCACACCTATCGAGCAAAAGAAATAAGCTAAGATAAGATCATTTTCATGGATTTACGAAGGGCGAAGCCTGTCGTTTGCCGTTAGCCGTTGGTCGCAGACGATAAACTTAATCTCTATATTAAGCTTGGCGTTTGCCAACTGCAAACGACAGTCTGTCAATTTTCACTTATGTCACCACTGCATCTAAATTGTCTTAATAATGTAGTACTGGCTTGCTGTACATGATAGCTGGGGATAACAGGCAGGGAATAAACTGAAATCAAATACTGAGTTTCGATTCTTGGCAAACATCAAATTTCAGCCTGAGGTTAACTGCCGTTTGCCATAAACACGAAACTTAATATAATCTTTCTAATAATGGCACACTTACTTGCTGATTACGGAAAGAATTCTCGAACGAACGGCGATGGGACGCACAGAACGCGTAAAATGACTTGTGGGCAGCAGGCAAATGAGTGTATATTAGTTTGATTAACCTTGCATTAACTCATGATTAATCCAAACAGAAGTTAAGCTAAGTTGAACTTACATTGTTTTGGAAGTTTTCATTAAGTTTACTGTCTTTTGCGACCTTTTCCGTTTTGTTGTGTGTTTAATGTTGTGGCTTTTCCAGCTTTTAAACACGTTTTTTTTTTTTCAACGGTAGTTTCAATTCTTAACGGAAACAAAGTACTGTGAGTTTGCTTGCGCCGAACTGAAATTTATAAGGGGACAGTTTATGTTTTGATACATTCAGAAAGGTGCAATCGCCAAATTATTTCTTCGGAGTTTTAATTGAGAGTGTGTAAAGAGTAAATCCGTTTGTTGACAGGGAAAAATGAGTTACAATTGACGAATTAAAATGCGGCGGCAAAGGTTCAGGTTATAACCTTTCCTTAATTAAGCTTCACTTTCTTTTTACGTTTATCTGACAAGTTTGTCAAATATATAAAAAGAACATATCTTTTATAGCTAAGAAATTAGAGTCGATAAGGTCACATCGCAATTAAGTATACAAACAGTCTTGTTTCAGTAATTTTCTGTTAAGCAAATGATTTGGGGCACGGCACAGCGCATGAAAAAAAAAGTGAAAAAAAAAATAAACATTTTATTACTCGAATGATATAAAAGTGCTATCGAGGTTACATTACGTACAAAAGCCTTTCGGATTTTAAATAAATAAACTGCTTTGAGGTTACTGATTTTCTGTAGGCTGAAATAAAACAGCGCTGAAAAAATATCCGGTACTAGTGTTATTCAGGTGTTTTATTATTCGCACATGGAGTGACAATTTGAATTATGTTAATACCATTGAATCGTTAAAACATTTTAGATATGGAAAATTCTAGTTTGGATTAATAGATTAAAGGATAAAAACAAAGTTCATATTTTGAAACTCAAAGCAAAATTAATATAAAGTTTTATTTCGTGTGTCTATGTCGTTATGTGACCCAAGTAAGCCAGAATTTGTCGAAAGCATTGTGGTTAAATTAAAGTGACTTAAATTAAAAAACCGCCATCGTTTTAGGATCGTTTTTCAAGTATCGGTGCTGGTGAGCGTATCAGACTTTTTTTCTTTATTAATTCTAAGTAGGAGTCAAACTCTCTTTCCTTAATGTAAGGCCACAAGCAACAGTCATTGAACTAAGGTAAGGACTTTCTTGAAATAAAAGCTTCCTAAAACGGAATTAACTTAACCTGTTATTTTCTCCGGGGACGCAATGGGCGGGGGGGGCGGGGGGGCGGGGGGCGGGGGGCGCGGGGGCCTCCCCATGCTACGGCACCGTATTCTATGAACAACCTTGTTTTTCGAACCCGACAGTTCTGCTCCCCTTGGGAAGACTATGGCCCGCTTAATACAGTTTAATAAACAATATCATTTTACTAACACAAATATCATTTTACAAACACTGTGAAGATAAATGAATTAAACATGAACTTGCAAAGAGGTAATACTTTTGGTTACTTAAGTTGAAACTTTACATTCACTTAATAAACCATTAATTTACAACAAGACGGGCTTCATATCAAGGTTTATGTTTATGCTTAATTATTTCTCTGTCTTCGATTTTGTAAGGGAAACCCAATGCATGCCTTAAAAAGCCCAGATCTACAATAAACTGTTTTTCATGCGGAGGGTCTGTTTTTCTCGTTCTCGTTGTTGATGTCAATTATTGTTCATGTGTCTCCCCAGTCGTTCTTGTGGTGATCGTGGCACTAGATTGGCATTAGATTGTTGCTGAATTGATTTTGTGCTGCTTGTATGGTCCTTTTGTGCTTAGTTTTCATTTTTAATCGTTTAGCGTGTGATTATGTCTCTCTACGCAGCTGGTTAACGGAGTTGTCGTCGTCCACATGGGTCCGTTTGTTGATGGCTGCACCGGTTTGGAACATTTTAGTAATTTTTTCAATGGTTTTCGCATTTCTTTGTTCCGGCCGAAGTTCAACAAGGGATTTAAAAGCCCATTAAGCTGCAAAAAGAAACCGTAGAATGGCCTGAAAGGTGCAAATTCTAAACCTTTCATATTTAGAACCAGAGGGCAAAGAAGACCCGGAAGGAATGTTACCAGCAACACAAGGAGAAGCACCCCAACCGTATTAGCCGTTCGCTTCTCTCTTTCCAATATCGCCCGTAAGTCGAGTATCTCCTCAGGCTGACTTCTCTTACAAAATATACCAAGATAAGAGACAGTAATGACAAAGAAACAGACAAGATAAAACACAAGGGATGCGATCGGGCCAATTGCACTTGGGAATTGATCTTGGAACTTCCTTGAAAGGTACATCAGCATTGTTACGACTGCGCTTAGTGACCATGCCGCACCGATCATTTGAAGGGCACGTGACTTGGTTACATGAATGCGATACCACCAGAGTTTTCTCACTGCCAAATAACGATCCCTGCTTATCAATGCTAAGTTACCGAGAGTTGCTAACAGACAGAGAGCGGACAGAGAGGAATTTTCGGGGCTCACGTTTCCGGGACAAATGTGTTCGTGGGTTAATATTTCTACATTTCTGGAGATATTATACAGTGCATAAAGTACATCTGTCACTGCCAAGCTGCACAACATCAGAAGCGGAGGCTGATGAAGCGATCTTGTTCGGACCACAACACCGATGACAAACCCGTTGAAAACAAACGACACCACGGCCATTAACATGTTGATAGGTATGACAACGCGGTTGGTGATGTCTCGCACGTTTAACTGGGTCTCTTCGGGAAGGCTGGGGACTAGACAAGCTTGGTAGGGAAGCTGAGTGCGGTGATCAACGTTCATATTCATTTCGTCTATTTCCTGCAACGTACGAAAACAGCTTACATTCAAATTTCATTTATTTACCCACCGGCCAGCAAAGCAACTTGATAGAAGCGGGAATTTTAAAATGTTGGTTTGCGGGGATAGGCGAACCCAGACCAGGCGTGCAGTTTACTGGAGTTACGAAAGCCCCCAACCATTTCGGGCCTTTTTCTGGTGGCATAATTTACCATCTCAGTCTAAAAATCGAAGACATTTCTTGGCGTGAAATTTTACAATAACTTTGTTCTTTCTTGTTTTGAAAACAAAGTGAAAACAAACAGCACATTATTAGAACAAGTGGATCGCAGTTTTTCCAAATGGCTTGGGGACCGAAAAGGTCTTGGGGCTTCGAGAGACGGGCTCAAATACAATTCTAGACATTTCTGTAGGAAAAAAGTATATCGGCGTACCTTATTCTGAATGAAAAATGACACAGCTAAATTATGTTTAATAATGTGAATTGTTCCTTGGCTGGGATAGACTGTTACCTTTGGAAAGGCAATAGCGGTCTTTAAGTAAGATGATGAAATTGTATAGTTACATTTGTCTTGTGTCCGGCAATAACCGATGCAGTAAGATCCTCCGGTAATCTATGTTAACCCGAACAGCGACAGATTGCTTATATACTATGATTTGACGGTCATTACATGCAAAATGTCGGTAAATAAGCGCTTTGATGAGACAAAAACAATTTTCTCTTGTTGGTCAGCTATGGCCAATGAATTACACTTTTAATCTTTTTGAGCCATGAAAAGTTCGAGAGCTCAAAAGTAATTTCGCTACATTGTATGATTCACAAAGTAACGACACAAACATTACTTACCTACTTTTTAATGTGTGTAACGTTCGACCAATAAGTAGCTTTTAAAATTAATGATACCGACAATCTTTAACTATTGTTAATTATGAAAACTAATGCCTAAATGACATCATGGTAAAATACTGTTTTGTTCTAAGTCGATCTCACCGGTAATTAAAACAGGACCAACTCATAACCGCAAAAAAATACGAAAAAGAATGCTCTAAACTGAGAGAAGTACAGTCTACGCAACTCGGACCGTATGTAATACTTAAAGTGCTCACCGTTAATGGAAGAGCATTCGTGTTAAATGTCTTAATTTGAACCTATGCAAAACAACGATTTCAAATAAATAAATTGAGTTTTTGTCTTTCCTTGCCTTTTTTTTTTCATAGATTTAGATAAGCCGCGGAACAGGTGTCGTCATACAGCTGAACTGCATGGTTTGGGTTGACCACATACATGAACAAAGCATACAGTTGCTGAGAACGAGCTTTGCAAGAAATTCTTAGCTTCTAGTAAGAACGTAAATGATAAAACAGACCATCGAAAAATTAATGCCTTGTGTGACCCAAAGGAAAACGCGCAAGGTATTGCTGAGATTGAGCGACAGGAATTTCACATGGAGGATGGGAAGTACTACAATCAGCAAACTAACACCAACTTTTTTTGCAAACAAGATAACATCCTTGCATAGAACTCGTGTCTCGAAGGCTTTGCTAGTCTACAAGATTTGCGCTTATTAATGGAGCGATGGTTCAAGGAAAAGTTGACTAATCAACGAGGTCGTTTTTGTCGAATAATTAGCTCTGAAACTGACCGAGCACCAACACATAAATACTACAGATCACTGGAATGAAGATAACTCTATCAGAAGACACATTCTCAGTGCTTGCTCACTTTATTTTTGTGTTTTCTCTCACTAAAAGTTGTTCATCTATTTAAACACTGTTAAAACTGTTGACATAGCAACGGATGTACGGCACACGTAGTCTTATAGTTACCAATAAAGTATTAGGCTCCAGAACAGTATGCAACTAAATGTTCTTTCGAAGGACATTACATGTATATCACCAGAAGTCCATAACCATCAGTTTACGGGGTTTTTTTTATAGGGAATTTAAGATCTAGGACGGCAACATCAGCTGCAACGCCACCACACAAAAGACTTTAATGAACAAAACAATGTCTCTGCACCTGCGTTTTGAACTTTGGTACATTTCATTCCCGTTCTCTGCCAATCTACAACGTCAAATGACCAAATCCCATGTTTTAAGGACAACGCGAGCACACAACGGATAAATGTTGATTTTCTTTTTTAGTTTGAACACCGTTCCTCCCAATTCAGTTCCTAGATAGTTCGGATAGTTTGTAGAGGTTGAACGAACTGGAATATTCAAGAAAGACTTTGAAAAACTTCAAGTTACAATTTTAAACGGCGTTTTTGGGGACGTCGCCATTGTAGATCTTAAAGTCCCTATTATCTGTTTTTAGAACGGCTGCTGCTAGATTTGTGCCACGATTTGAATTTAGCACGAGCAATCCCTCGTGCGGCTCGTGGTTGCGGACCAATGAGACGCATCGTGGTTATCAGGCCCAATATGATTGGCCATTATTTGGCGGGACCTCTATTCTAAATTTAGATAATACCGTAAACTAATGGGCCAAGGCCAAATGAGACAGGTCGAGCCTTCTGGGTTATGGACTTCTGATATCACTCTATTTAAGTTAATATGGTTTGTGATTAGAAAGTACACATTACAACCTCGTTCCCAGGGTCTTTCATCTCTCCACCCTCTGGGGTAGGGAGATGAAAGACCCATTTCTACATGCGCGTAATTTTATTACTCTCTCCTTGCCGTTTCCTGTTGCTATTGTTTCCTCAGAGAGCTCTTTTCCAGCCGCTTCATCTAATAACGTTTGACAGTTCTTATACCTGACAAGTGAAGCCGTAATTGGGGGCAAAACTTGAAAACATACACTTGTACGCGCCGGAGTACATGTAACCAGCGCCTCGCTGCCAAACACAGAAAACAATCAACCGATGTCGCGAGCCACAAAACGTTTATCTCTAAGTTTCCACTTCGAGCACTATTCATGAACTTTAACTCAGTTACAAAGTCAAAGTCAAACCAAACCAAACCAAACCAAACACGGATCGGTGTCATATAGTTCGGCAAAACATTACGGTTCTGACTTTGCACCGGTTTTCGTGGCTGGGCGTGCTGGCACTGTTTTTAATAGTCCACCAAGCTCCCACTTTTTGATGGACTCATGGACCTTGAGAACTCTCTCATGGTAGTCGCCAGCTTCTCAAACTCCTCCCATTTTATAGACTCCAAGCTCCTCTGCATCCGAACCTTGGACTCCAGATGCGAGCAGCGTGACTCAGATTCCTCGAGTCTCAACTTCAAACGCTCCACTTCTTCATCTCGCTCATCCAGCTATGGCGAAAAAATAAGACAGTTATGTTATGTTTTCGTTGTTTAACGCTCCTTCGCAGCTATTCTCAGGGGTTGTCACCCAACGCTTCTCCGCACTTGTGACAGCTGAGAAGCACTGCTTGACGACACGCATGCGTAAGAGGTGTTGAGCAAGTTGAGTACCACTAGCAATATCGTCCCCAGAGCCTGCGCGCTTTACAGTCAGCGTACTGGAACGCCCTTTATGCTGATCACCACAAATATGTCCTCTAGGAACGAGATTGCCCAATTTGAAAAAGAACTTTCAAATTGGTCCCAAACATCGCGATGAGCGAATAGACGTAATTAAAAAACCTGGAAACCAGTACAGTATGCGGGAAATGTCAGCAAGATTTCACTGGACAACCCGGCCTTGAAACGATGCAATAGCGATACCAAATGGTCAGCATTAGATAACACAGGGGTGAAGCAGTTTTCTGCGCCCGCAATGATGACAATCCACACAAAACCCTAACCCTAACCTTGACCGCTGGTCACCAAATCTACCTCACCCGATGTTATTTAATGCTAACCATACCAAATGCGGGAAAATTGGTGCCCGAGACCCCTCCGTCCAACAACATCCCACCGCTCACCCGCACCGAAACCCCAAGGAATTTCAATACCTTGAGATAGTCGGGCAAGAAAGAAATCAGTCAATTCGTCGTCAAGCCGTAACAAGAGTTGCACGTCGTCACGCTTTACAGATCGTTCTCTAGACACGAGATTAAATGGACGATTATTTACACTGAGTCTGAAGGAAAACACCCATACCTTGGCATTCAAGTTGGCTACTTCATCTGTAAGAAGTAGTTTGTCTCTCTTTAACGCTACGTTTTCTGTATTAGTAGAATCTTGGTGCCCTTCTACCTCATTCAACTCGCTTCGCAGCTGAGTTCGCCTCAAATTGGCTGCAGATGACAAAATTAATAGCGACATTTATGACTTTTCCGTACTGAGCACTCGCATTAGGTTTCGAGGTCGAAATTTTTCCAAGTGCGCGTGCTCAGAACGGAAAAATCGTACTCATAGTCGTACTCGTATTCCAATCTAAAGGTCGTTAATAGCGACCTTCAGGCCCCAGTTGTTCGAAAGGGGGATAACGCTATCCACCGGATAAGCACCAGCAAATCCAATTGACTTACCCAGTGGATAGCGCTATCCACCCTTCGAACAACTGGGGACTGATCGGAGTACGAGTACGACTACGAGTACAAGTTTTCCCCTTCGAGCACGCGCACTTAAAAAAATTTCGACCCGAAAACCTAATGCGCGTGCGCAGAACGGAAAACTCGTACTCGTACTCGTATTCCAATCTAAAGGTCCCTAATAGCGACCTTCAGATCGGAGTACGAGTACGACTACGAGTACAAGTTTTCCCTTCCGAGCACGCGCACTTAAAAAAATTTCGACCCGAAAACCTAATGCGCGTGCGCAGAACAGAAAACTCGTACTCGTAGTCGTACTTGTACTCCGATCTGAAGGTCGCTAATTCAGTAGGACTTCAGAGAAACGAGGATTCTACAAAGTGATTACAGACTGGGTGGTGGTCAAGTATAATTAGGCCTGCCATTAGAGCTTGTTACTAGGGAGCTTAAGCAAGAACGACGACAATGGCTACGATAACATAATCATAAAACATCAATTCGCATTGCTGTTATCTCTTCGCGCTTATTCGAGCTCGTTCCGCGTCCGAATGTAAGACAAATACTAACTGTCTAGGAACAGAACTGGTGTGAAGAAAAAGAATGGAAAATTCATCGTCGTAAACTCACGTCCCACAAACAACTTCAAACTTGGTCATTTCACGTCATTGTTTAGCTCAGAACGGGAAAGACATGTACCAAAACGTCAAACGCACGTGCAGAGCGCGCGGAGCCATTCTTTTTGCTCATTAAAGCTATTGTTTTGTAGCGTTCTCGTTGTCGTCGACATCGTCGCTGCTTAAGCTCCCTACTTTCACCATCATTCTCTTGAACATCATCATCGTCAGCAGCACCATCACACACGTCTTCTCTCTTTCAGCCAGTCCTCGAAAAGGACGCGCCAGGTTGAAGGCTGGTCAACCTATGACCTGCTTCAGTTGTTGAATGAACTTCTATTAAACACTTACCCTCAAGGGAAGCTTGCTCCTCTCGTGACAACTGAAAGAAATATCGATGCAGGGTCACATTATGGTGACTACTGTATTGGATAACAAAGGAAATTCTTGCGCGCCATCGAGAAGGAGTATAGTTGAAGAAAGTCCGCTCAACCGAAGGGGTCCGAGACAGACACTTTGACAGATTGCGACAGCATATTTTTTTGCATAATTTGACATTGCGCGCACAATTTTCACGGTTTGGGGCCCGAGCACTGCACAGGCATTTCTTAACTGAGCAAGAAAATTTGGAAAACTGGCGGATTGGTGGCGTGCACTTGCTCCAAAATATGCCAGCTCTGCGGGCTAAGTCAGTTCATTATTTCCTCTACCTTTTCGAGAGTCTCCCTGTGATTGTGTTGTTCTAATCTCAACAGTTCTTTGGTCCGTTCTAACTCTTGTTGCATGTGTTTCTCGGTCTCCTTCAGTGTTACAAGTTCTTGAATATTTGCTTGTCGACGGAAATCTTTTTCGTCCTTGTGAGCCCGGTCCTGTGCAGATAAATACATATGATACAAAAATTTCATACCAATACACAGTCGAATTTCAACCAATTTTTCCCAGAATTTCAGAATAAATTAAGATTTAGATGCTGGACGGCGGATGGGTTGCCCACACGGCCACAGCAAGCCCGTGCAATGCGGGAGCGCCGAATTCCTCCCAATTCCTCCCAATTCCTCCTTCCCCTTAAAACGCCTGTCACGCAGGCTGGGCCACAGCTTAACCCACCTTCATTCGCATACTTAGCAACAAGAATGTAGTCAATTCCGTTAGGTCCGTCCCCATTTGTAACTCAATTGAGCGGAGTAAATAGAAGAGTTCTACCCTTCTGCAGAGAGCGGAGAGCAGGATCGCCTTCTAGGCACTGAAATGGCTTTGTATGTTGGTCTTTCCTTGAAGAGATACATGTTTTTATATGAATGCCATCATGATAGTCACAGGCGGGGGTCTGTAGAATCAAATGATTATACTCCATAGCGAACTGACTCACCATATCGATTTGTTTCCTAAGCTCCACGACTTGAGCCGATAAAGCGGCGTTTTCTTTTATTAAGGCTGTACAGTCGTCTTGAATCTAGAAAAGAAGTTGGAACGAGGCACAACGTGAGAAGCGTTTTAAGATAAATAGCTGTCACAGAACACTGCCAACTGCCAATGAGTCAAGACATGGAGCAGAAAGGAAAGTCATTTTATTTCAGTATTGGAAATAGAGCGGTTTTCAATGAATCAAATGGCCAACCACGTTCTGAACGAAACACACCCTTGAGCCAATCAGAAATCGAAGTAATTCACGACTTGGTTTTAGTAGCCAATCAGAACACAAAGCCGGTAAAGGCAGCCGGCACCAAGCGCGGGAAAAGAAAACGATAATGCTTTCAGTTTTGCATCTGATTGGTTGAAAAGTTCGCTACATGTACTGTAACAAGACATTCCCTTTATAATTTAGTTTTTTCGTGTTCAAATATACTTGACTAGCCGAGCGGTTTCACCTGGCTGTCGTAAACGGACCAAAGTTAACTACTTAAGCCAGTCACAACTACCCTGGAGGCAGAGTCTGCCTAGAAAACTAGAAATCTTGAAAGATCAAAACTTTGCTCGAAGGTAAGTCAGAGCAGACGAACACAATGAAATATTTACAAGCAATCGAAACGTGCGGTTTGGGGGAGTACTTTAGCTCAATGGAATGCAGTGATACGTACTGTTCGAGTATGCGGCTGTAATCACCGAGAAAGCATGGGATTGAAATTAAATGGCGCCTGGCGCATATAAGTATTACATAAAAATCAAATCAATGTACGCGCTGTGATTGGTCAATCAACTGTGGTTTATTGTGCCAATAAATCATAGAAGCGTGTGATCTGTTTCTTAAATCACAGGTACATTTAGTTAATGCTGCATTTCTACCTTGTTTCTAAGGCTTCTGTCTTGTTCAGCATTGATTTCTTTTTCTTTCAGCTGAAGTCGTAATTGTCGTATTTCTTCCTAAAACGAAACAACAAATCCTTGCAAGACATGACACACAGTAGTTACATAGGGTGGTTTTCAATTGAGTGTCGTAAAACCAATACCGAAGTAATTACTCCGACCAATCACAACAGGTGCAAGCAGCGCAATGAGCCAATCAAAATTCGTAGCAATTTTATGTAGCTTGCTCAAAGCGCGGGAAAATCGCGTGTGCAAGTCGCGATTGGTTTTGGTTTTCCTTCTCATTGGTTGATAAAGTGGCGCGAGGTTTTTAAGCCAATCACAAAGTGTAGCAATCGCAATCGCGTAATTACTTTCGACAGTGAATTGAAAACTGCTCTATACGACATTGCAGTGACCCTAATGACTGATTGATACACTATTCAGTAAAAAGAAGAAAAAGAGCACAGCTTATGTATTTCAAAATGCACAAATATATCTAAATATATCACGTAATTAATAAGAGTTCAATAAAGCAATGCTGAAAAAACGTTAACGGCTAAACTGCAAGTTTTGTTTGTTTTGTTTTATGTCTGTTTGTTTTGTTTTGTTTTTAATCTCACTACGTGAACCATATTTTACCCTGAGAGCTCGTCCCAACTCCTCCTTTGTTTTAGCTTGAGAATCAAAGAATTTTTCATCCATTTCCTGTAGCTGAGTCTTGAGCTTCAAACATTCAGCTCTCTTCTCTTCCAACTCGATTCGTAGCTTGCTGAAATCCTCAGCCTTTCTATCGATCTGGAGATAAAGCATGAACATTTTGACCCCTTGGAAAAGCAATAAATTAAAGAGTTAATTTATTGAGAATGAGCACATGGATTTCTATTATTTATTTTTGTTGAATTGCAGCCGTTCTACAAACAACAATAGTACTATGCTTCTACCATGTTCTACAAGGCATCTATAATAAATGATGTAACTCGATGCCCACTCCAACTGAAGGCTTTTTACTGGACAATGAGACAAATGGAAAAGGGTTACTGAAAATAACTGCAGCATCCAGACTTGAGCCAGAGCTAGCACACTGGACTTTAAGTTACAGTAAGAGCCGAAAGCTCTCTTATCAGAGTGTCTGTGTGAGGTATCAATTTAATACAAGTAAGACGATGAGGTGAAAACTGTTGCAAGAAAAGAAGACATCATTTCCACACCTCCTTCTCGGTTACCAGATATGAGAACATAAATATGAAGAGCATATAGTTCTGCAAGTGCTTTACCTCTGCTCTGTAGTTCTGTACTTTTCTTTCAGCTTCCTGTAATGCTGTCAGCCCTTTATCTGCTTCACTCTTGAATTGATGGACCTGTAGCTCTCGTCGAGCATAGTCACGATCATGGATGTCAGCCTTTTTTTTAAGTGACACTATCTCATTTACAAGTTGACGTTTCTCTGAAGCATGGGACTCTATGGCAACACAGGGAAGAGTCAAGTCACTAACGCTCATTTACATATTAGAGCCAAAACAAGCTTGCACAAAGTGACACTGCAGTTTTTAAACCCCCCACCCCATCCCCCATCCCCCCATCCCCCCCCAATCCCCCCCCCCCAAACCCCAAATCCCCAACCTCTCTTGTTTCACAAGACTTAAATTTTAAAATTTCCACTGGGGCAGTATACCCCTAGAGCCCTTACTTCTTTCATACCACTGGCCCTTGACATCGTATAATAGGCCATTTTAAAGTTGTTGGCCTATGAATGGCAGCAAGGCTGCGGGTGACCTTGTATTGGTACAGACTGCACTGCTTTTATCATGTAAAACATGCTGTTGTAATGCAAACTAGTCTTTATTTACAAAAGAAAAGGGGTTTGTATCAAAATGAGGTCACCGGTAGCCTCACTTCCATTCGTAGGCCAGGTAGCACAGCCACAACTGTAAAATGGTCCATTCTAGAAACCAACAAACTTTTAGATCTAAACACCTTCAGTGTCTTGTGTGTCGTATATCAAGTCTTGTGTGTCATGTATGTCTTGGTAGTTCACTCAACTCCCATTAAATTGTGTGACCACTTCACCTTCAGCATCTCGTAGTCGTTTTATTGCAGAGTCTTTTTCTGCCTCTAGCATGTGTAACTGCGACTCTTTCCTGGCTACATCTGAGGCACGCTCATCCACCTGTGACTGAAGATCCCGCAGCTTCCTCATCATGCGGTCTGCTTCCTCCGTGACACGAGGGGGAATGGCTGCGAGACAAAATGGCAAATTCACAGTTGAAGAAATAACCAAGCATGACAGCTATTTGCCCAGGGGGGGGGG